>JAXBDA010001881.1:0-48860 GCA_036023075.1 Gaultheria prostrata | reverse complement strand
AAAGCTCCTCTTACCCTCTTTTTGCATTCTCTTCTCTAAAGAGAAAAATGAAGAATGAGTTATCCCAAAATCTATTATGGTTCACAACTGCCAAACACCCAAAATTGAAAAAGTAAAATGTGAAAATGAAAAAAAGAGGGGGCCAAACACCCTCTTATGCTGATAAAAAAAGGTCTTGAAATATTTATCACTAAAGCAAGAATATATGAGGGATTCAAGGTGTCTTAAAATTTTAGAAATGTTATTTGACACATCGTTAGTTTATTTAGTATACAAAAATTTTGTACATCTTCTCATTTATCACGGGCGTACATTTTTTCAGGGCACAGTTCTTTTAACCCTAACTTCCGCAATCAGTTCCCTGAGGCCTGAAACATGCGAAACCGGGTCAACCGCGTGCCCAACCCCATTGAAATTCCAACTCGCTATCCTCTACGCAGGTTTAGCCTTAGCCTCATTCGGGGTAGGAGGCATGCGATTTACGTTGACAACAATGGGAGCAAATCAATTTGCTACCACCAAACAGCAATCAATTTACTTCAACTGGTACTTCTTCTCCTTGTACGCTTCTGCTATTGTTGCATCCACGGCCATTGTCTACGTCGAAGATAACGTGAGTTGGGCTCTGGGATTCGTTCTATGTGCTGGGGCTACTGCCCTTGGCTTGGTCATTTTCTTGTTTGGGAGCCGGTTTTATCGACATGTTAAGCCAGAAGGAAGCCCATTTACAAGTTTAGTACAAGTTTTTGTTGCGAGCATTAGGAAAAGGAAGGCCCAAATCTCATTGAAAAATGAGGATTACTATTGTGGTCATGGCAATGGCATCCAACAAGTTGTGGCTGCAACACCCACAAGAAGCTTCAGGTACGAATTTTAGTTGATTTTCAGGTCATAAGTATATATGTGGAGCTACGGGCTAGGGGTGCGTGCTGTGTGCACACAAGTTTGCTAACCTGTCTTGTCCGAAACGCTTTTATAAATGTTTGGGATTGGTATTTAGGCACGCGGAGTTGGATCGAGTTGAGTTTTCAAGTGTGTTTAATGAATGGAATGAGTTTTTTAATATCTCTTCAAACCAGACTGGCCGGCTCGACCTGATGGGAAATAAGGGAAATGGATTGCACACAAATCACTTATTTATTTCTCAAAAAAAATTACATACATCTCACCCTCGCACAATCACACTTAGACTTACATTTTCACAGAGTCTCTTTCTCTTTTTCCCACACCAATGCAATACACTTGATACACAAAGCAAATAAACCACAACCATGCATACAAAACTTCACTTTCCCAACTGCCCATTTAATCACCGACTACACAGCTTCACATAGTGTCTCTATCTCCAAGACACACACACATGCCACAAATAATTAAGTTTATAATTCCTAAGAGGACCCACATTAGACATCAAATGTACATGTGTTTTTATTTGTGACACTAGCTAGTAAATAAAATTCTAAGAGACAAGAATATTGAGAAAGTGAGAATATCGATGGTACTTTAGGGTGAGTTTTTACTATGGTATATCTTTGGTATTTTTGCTAGTCAAAATGAGAATATGAGAATATCGAAAATGCTAAAATTTCCGAACCCAACTTGGTCCGATGAATTAGCTAGCCTAATACCATTGGGAGTGTTATTTGAACTAATCATTCGTCCTGACTAGAGTAATCAGAAATTATAAAAATGTGGATCAACGTTGAAAAAAATCATATAAAACTTTTATATCAGTTGTTTTATATTTTTTTCGTCTTTACTAAACTTTTTTTTAATTTAGTCATAATTTTTTATTTATTAAATTCCTAATTAAATCATAAAACATAACTTGAATCTAACAAAAAATCGGAAAAGACAAGCGAAAAATACTGTTTAGTCCATTTATATTTAAGTAAAAAACTTGTCTTCAAGTTAAGTGCAGAATACTATTTAGTCTGCCCATATTCCACTAATTAAAAAAAAGTCATAAAATCAGCTTATTACAAAAATCGAGACAATTTTTCTCTCATACAACATCACATAAAAAATCATAAACAATCAAAAAGCCAATAAGCTGGCCGGCTTTTAGTGGAAAACCCCCTTAGTCATTTAGTTAATAGCTTTAACTTACCCACACTGGTCGAGTAAAACTACAATAGTGAACAAGATCATCCCTATTGAGGATTTCTAATGGGTTAGTGGGGCAGGATCCCCAAATCCATATATATGGTAACTTAGCTACTATGTTATGGTTTCCACAAAAGTCACAACAGAAATAGATGCATTCTAGTACTGATGAGTATTGGTAGCTCAAGCTGTATGTAATATAGCTAGAGTTATAAATTCAAACATTTTGAGTTCAAAACTCGATAAATTCTTAGAATTAGGCCGTAAGAGTTTCTATTGCTAAATTTTTTAATTCTCTTTTTGACCGGATCAAAAATGAAATTTAATTGAAGTGCAACTAAACTGATCCGAATAACCCTACATCGAAAAATAAAAGAGCGACTTCACTTTTTGGGCATGTGGTTCTTTCTGACCGGATCAAAGAGGAAATTTAGTTAAAATACACGTAAACTGATCCGAATAACCCTACACCGAAAAATAAAAAAAGCGACTTCACTTTTTTGGCCTGTGGTTCTGACTTAAGCTTTTATTGGTATTAGTTGGTATGTTAGGGCATCCTCATCAGGGGAGGCAAAAATTGGACCAAATTTAACCTCAAAAACACCTTTTATAAATTAGCAAGTCACTTTTTAAAAAACTCACAAAATCAGACACTTTATTCTAACTTCACAATATTAAACTACTCTTTCTTTATACTCCTACTCCCAAAAAAAAAACACACAACTCAATGAAGTCAGGAGAGAGAGAAATTATTAAACTATTCCTAACCCGTGAACAGTGTCACGCCTGATTTGCCGGGTTACTGTAGCAAAGTTACAGATTTTACAAATTTACAAAAAATTTGTTGAGTCTGATTTTGGGGGGTTTTTCCCCCTTTCACTCAACAACTTAGCCATCAGGGGCATTTGCCTCCCCTGATGAGGATGCTTAGGGATAAGATAACAGTGGAGAGTCCACCTTCTGGAGCAATGATTCAGTGCACCCTAAAAGATCTGACACCCATCCACGTTGTCTTGGGGTTCTGTAGCTAGTCAATTCAGGGGTGTTCTATTAAGAGAGTGTTTTGGCTTTTAAGTTTTTCACGATTTTTTATGTAATGTATTGTGAGAGAATGACTACCTCAATTTTCATAATAAATTGGCTCTTTAGCTTTTTTGAGTTAGTAGAATGGGGCCTCACTACATCTCCGTAGTGAAATCAATTGTGGGCTCCCTGAAATCTTTATTGGAGATCAAAAGCGTTCATTTTTTCAATAATGTTGAGAACATTATGACTACAAAAAATTATGATAATCCAAAATTAGTAGACACACAATTGCTACCAATATCCAATTTACTTATTTATTTATTACATGGATGACATACTCAACATTCCCGACAAATTGTATGATATTGATCGCAAATACAAATTATAGAAGACCTACAATTAAGATCACTACGGAGATACAGTGACTTTGATTACAATCGAGTACCCCAAAATCCAAATCCAAATCCCAATGATATGGGTTCCACTTCCACCCGCACAGGGTGGGTTAACTTTTGACAAATGTGTAAGTGACTATGTGTGGTCCATTGGCTCTGAAGAAAGAACATTGCTATTTGCACATATTGGAGAGTACCGATCATATATAGATGATCTCAGGGACCCACTTAGGGCTGTCCGATTGTATTCATTCCCGCATGGGACCCCTCAGAATTTTGATTTTGAGATAATTGAACAGCTCGGATCATTTATGTGAGACTCAAAAGTGGTTTTCCGAGACCATCTATACATGGTCTGTACAGGGTCCGTCCCCATAGGTTTACAGCTGAAGAAAGTTCCCCGACGGCCGACACGAGAATAAATAGCACGTGGAAGAAGTCAAACATCCACGAGGGGCACTGAGGTACCGATCAATAGTGCACAGATTTTGCAGAGATTGACCTGTGGGGTCGACGTACGGTTCTACACTAAGAATTTAAGATGTTCATTAATTTTAAAATAATTTTTTTGAGTGGTTTTATAAAAATTTAGTTTAATCGAATAATCATAAGTCTTTGTTCCAATTTTACAGTTTTTCATTCAAAATTCAAGATTCTAGATGGGAATGAAAAATTTGTTCATTGGATCAAGCGCTTCGACTATCCGATTGAGCTCATTTTTTTCAAGGCTATCCGAAAAATTGTTGTAAAGTTAATAAACAGCTCGAATTTCTTATGTGAAACACGTACGTGGGTCCCACAGGGCGATCCTTGCACCATCAGTGTATACAAATCTATACCCTTAGAATTAGCCAAGACAAATTCCTTACCTAAAAGTTTCTTTAGGTCTTTTTTTTTTCCCCAATGGTCAGGGAGTGTACGGATCAATTTATGCACACCTCGAGTACTTCTCTCCCCAATCCGATCAAAGGTTGACCATCTACGTCGAAACTAGGGAATTCACACGAGACTATTCACTCTCTCAAAATTAAGAAACACTTATCCTACCACCACTATTTCATGGGAAGATTCTGAAAGTTAAGAAAGAAAAGAAAAAAAGCATAATACCACAAAGGTTCAACTAGACGAGTGCATGTCGAGAAAAAAGCATAATACCAAAAATAAACGTAGTAAAAAAGATATATAGTGTTGTATTAACCATCAACAATAACCAAAAATATATTTTCATAGTTTAATCATTCATGAACTCAAAATGGAAATAGTTTGAAAATTTATAAAAATGGAACTCGATGTTTATCAAATACAGCCGTCTAGAGAGTGATTCTAAACTAAATTTCAAAGATATATATAAGCGAAGTGTCCGAGAGAAAATCATCTCTCATTTTTTTCCTGAAGCCTAGGGCAAAGAATAGCTTGGTTGAGAAATTTATAGACATATAGCTAGACCTCAATTATTAAAACAAATTAGGGTAAATAATTACTACTAATAAACTAAATAAAACGTAAAACATAGAAAGAGATGATTTTTCGTAGGGGATAAGAGGGATAAGAGAGGAATGATTTCTTGGCGGCACGGGAAAAAATATACTACTTTATTTAGTTGAACCTGGGATTGGGGGTGACTCGTGCCACTCCCTAGTCCCCAAATTGGCCCCCCGGCCCTGTTTCCATACACAGATTCGGACAGTCTCGTGTGAATGTGGTATTATGCTTTTTTTCTTTGTGGTATTATGCTTTTTTTCGAGAAAAAGCATAATACCACCATTATATTATGCTTTTTCTCGTGTGCATGTCTCTTATATGCATCATGTGAAGTCAACGTGTATCAAGCAATTCTAAATGCATCTGTGTCTTATCCATACATGCAGGGGCGGCTCTACATGGAAAAATGAGTGGTAACTTAAACACCCCCATAAAACAATTAGAATGCATTTATGATTCCCATTTTTTGCCGTTTAAAAAATAAATTAGAATACATGAAAAAAATTGTTTTTTATTTCATTTTTGTCATCTTGAACACCCAACTCAATAATATATGTACACCCAACCCAAAGTATTTTAACACTTAATCCAAAAATATTTGAACACTCAACCCAAAAAATAAGCCCACAGCCCATAACAAAATCTAAAAGGAAAAAAGAGAAAAAAAGCAAAAATCTGAAAGAGAGCAAAATGGGAAAGTCCAAAGTCTGGGTATTCTATTTAATTTCTATTCTCTGTGAAAGAAAGGAAGAACTTAGTCGGTACGGGTGCAACGAGCCGACTCGAGTCAAAAATTTGAGCTCGAGCTAGGCTAAACGAGCCAAAAATATGAGTTCGAACTTGGTTTGGCTGTAAATGAGCCGAGCTAGGTTTATTTGCTAAACAAGCCTCTATAAACGAGCCGAGCTTTAGAGTGTTAAGCTCAACTCTTTACTAAACGACCCTAAAACTTGAACTCGGCTCGATTACTAAACAACAGGAGTCGAGCCCTAATAAACCAAGCCACAAGTTGCTAGCGAGCCACTCAGTTTGTTTGGAGCCCTACTAGTCGGCACGAGCAATCCTTTCTGACCCCACTCTCTCGGCCTCATGTCTCTTATTCTCTCCACGCCTCTCCCACCTCCCTTCGTCATTACAACGGTTAAAAGAACTTTTTCTATAATGAAGTACATAAAGAGCAATTTGCTCAATCGAATGGAAGATCAGTGGATGAACGATTGCTTAGTTGAGTGTTGTATTTGATACCGTTGATAATGAGACTATTATGCAACTGTTTCAAAAGATGAAAACTCGTCAAGAACATTTGTAATATTCTAAATACTTTATTGTTTTTAGGTGGCATTGTTGATATTAAAAGATATATAAATTTTTGTGTATATAAAAAGGTGGAAGACAATTATGATGCAGGTTTCTGAATCGTGCAGCACTAATAGCCCAAGAAGACATTACACCAGACGGCTCAATATCAAACCCATGGAACCTCTGCACCCTCCAACAAGTAGAAGACCTCAAAACCTTGATCAGAATCTTCCCACTTTGGTCCTCCTCCATTTTCTTGGGCACCCCAATTGGTATCCAAACCAGCCTATTAGTCCTCCAAGCCTTAACCATGGACCGTCACCTCGGGCCCCACTTCCAAATCCCAGCTGGGTCCATGCTAGTCTTCGAATCTTTCTTCATCTGCATTGCCCTAGTCCTCTCCGACCGTTTCCTACGTCCCACGTGGCAGTACCTCGCTGGCCGACCACCTACGCCCCTCCAACTAATAGGGCTCGGCCACGTGTTGAATATCTCCAGCATGGCTGTTTCAGCCGTGGTGGAGTCAATGAGGAGGCAAAGCGCCGCCGTGCCCTTGTCGGTCTTCTGGTTGGTTCCACAGATGGCCCTTGTGGGAGTTGGTGAGGCTTTTCATTTTCCAGGGCAAGTGGCTCTATATTACCAGGAGTTTCCGGCATCGCTGAAAAGCATGGCGACTGCGGCAGTGGGAATGCTGATTGGGATTGCGTTCTATTTGAGCACGGCGGTCATCGGTTGCGTTCGGAGGGTGACGGGTTGGTTGCCGGATGACATAGACGACGGAAAGGTTGACTATGTGTTTTGGATGTTGGTGGTGGTTGGAGTGGTGAATTTTGGGTATTATATGGTGTGTGCCGTGTTGTACAAGTACCGGAATCCTGAAAAGGTGGTGGAGAGTGGTGGCTCAACCTCGTAGAGCTTCTTCTTCTTTCTTTTTTTTTTTTTTTTGTGATGCTTCGGAAAATAATCTCGTACAGCCTCGCCGAGAAAAGAGAATGACATCTGGTGTATAATGTACTCATACTTGATTTCTCGTAAACTATAATCGCTGCGTCTTTTCAGGTGAGTCATTCACCGAAAAAACGACTCGATTAAGTACTTTCGTTAAATCAAATCGGTAGGATGGAAAAGAATTACTATTAATCATAAAACTACAATCATCTAGCCAACATTGAATCAACAACAAAAGAAACCCCATATTATGATCAAATGACTGCTTGCGCGCGCAAAGTCGCGCAGACAGGGAGAGAGACCTCCAACTTATTCTGAAACAGAATTGAAAACTTGGATTATAGACATCAGGAATTGTTCGTCGTGTAATCGTACGAGGGAATAACAGTGCAACAATTGTTGAATAACTACAAAAGCTCTTTTTCCTAAAACATAGTACAAGTCTTAGAGATGTGCTAACCTCTAATTGGAGGTCAGAAGGGTTTTTTGGATACGAATCGATTAGATCTTAAGCCAGGATAATCTCCCAAGGCAAACCTATGAACATTTAACAAAAATTCTAATAGTATGTCAGGATTGCCAAAATAATGAAAGCCTAGAGATCAGTTAATCAGAATCTGGTGGTGGAATGTTGAACTTTGTACAATCATATGGTCCGATCTCATTGTGTTTCCGTTTCACCTGAAACGGAGAATAAAAAAAGATTGTTTTATTATCGTTAAATGAACTAGAGAAACATGGAACAAGCATTGCCAATTCAAAATTGGAAGAAAAATAAAGTAAAATAACAGGAACACCGTGCATATGTATACTGGCAGTTACTACTGTTTTCTTTTTTACAAGCAGTGGAACAGATCAGATTTTAGAAACGAAAGAAATATATATCCGTGATCGTGATATGGTTATAAACAAAATAAATGAATAATTTTTTGAGGTATTCGACAGACATCCGGGATCACACAGGTCACAATTTCATAAGCAGTTTAAACAACCATATAACGGGAGGGATAGACAGAGGTGCAAGTTATACGGCAAGAGAAGTCGGGATTCAAACACACTAAAGACAACAAAGAATCCTCAACTATATTGGGTAGCAAAATGCTCTCTGTCAAGGATGATATTAGCTGCATATTGCGCAGCAAAGG
This sequence comes from Gaultheria prostrata, assembly GCA_036023075.1. Taxonomy (NCBI): domain Eukaryota; kingdom Viridiplantae; phylum Streptophyta; class Magnoliopsida; order Ericales; family Ericaceae; genus Gaultheria; species Gaultheria prostrata. The sequence goes on along the minus strand of JAXBDA010001881.1, from coordinate 40,459 downwards.
TGCATACACACACACACACAAAAAAAAGCAATGTAGCAGAAGGCAAGGTCATACCGGTGACCATGGACCTGGTTCACGTAGAGATCTATCAGGAGGGGAATTTTGTACAGCACCACTCTTCTTTGTTAGAATATCCTGCACAAAACTCAACATCAGACTGCAACGACTGGACTAAACTACTTGGAAGAAAATAATTTTGTTACCCATGTGATCTATTACTGAAGTAACAAATGAACTAGAAAGGATAAATGGGATAGCAAGTCTGCATTGCTATCGGTTCCCAACTCTGTTCTTGTTCCTAGAAACCTAAGGATCCAAAATGAACGAGCAAAAGATAGGTGGCAGCATGCAGCAGTAACCTAATTATCCCTAGAAGTCGAAACCGAACTTTTCCATTTCGTCTGACAACCAACAAAGAAAACCTAAAATACAGAATAAAGAAAGAAAACTGAAAGCATCTTTTTTTTCTATTTCCACTTGGTCACTTTAATCCACTTCAGGTATGCAAGCACATAGAGAAATGTAACCCCACCTCTCCAGCCGCTTCCATGGCAGCCAACCATTCATCAGAGAAAGGAACTGCATTAATGGGAGGCTTTATAACCAGATTATTTTGCTTCCCACCATCTCTTGATTTGTTGCTGCAATCAGAGAGAGTCAGGATAAAGGTCCCACATTTTGAAAAAGTTTCACAATTCAGGTAGAGATTCGTACATACTATAAAATCGAAAGAGAAAAACAGAAGAATCAGAGACACTACAGAAATGGGTCATTGCCCTTGAATCAATCCACCTACATTGTCACCGTTCTATCCTCGTCTTCTGTAATACAAATAGCATCATCCATCTTGTGCTGAAGTTCACCAGTAGGTGTTGGGCTAACATTTGTCAGAGAAATTTCAACTCCAATGTCATCCAGCAAGACAGCATTTATCTTCTCACCTCCTGGGTTCACTACATCAGTTTCATTAACTAACGACTGGATTTTGTCATCCGTGAAACCTGGTTCTTCTCTCAAACAAGATGCCTTGTCAGAAGCAGTAGCAATTTCACCAACAGCCTGATGACTCTTATCATCGTCCCCCATGATCATGGCCAAATCAGATGCTGAGGAAGTAGCTTGATTACTGTGCACCATCTCATTCCACAAAATATTATCAACTGAATGCCTACCAGCTACCGTTGAAGTATCATTATCCACATAATTTGATTGTCCAAGTTCCACAAGTTGGTGCTCTGCCATACCTTCCGTATCAACATCGATGTCTTGTATTGACAGTGGAACCTGAATTCCGACACTGAAGCTTTTTGATTCACTACTGTTGCCATCATTTTGTTCTCCAACAATGGGAACATTTGCAAGAACCTTTTCTTCTTGAGATTCATCAGAGCTAGAGCTTTTTCCATGCAACAAGTAATCATTTGAATGCAAACCATGGTTATACTGGAAACCATTATGACCTACAAGGCTGGGCATTTTCTGTTCCACTTCTGGTAGCCCATTAGATTGTCCATCAACATGAGCTACAGCCATTACACTTACACTCTGACTGTTCATTGCTGAATTACAATGACTATTGTAGCTGCTTCCAAGGAATAGATTGCCATCCAAAGATAGCAATTCTGTATCTTCCGGACATAATTCATATGTTGTCTTATCAATTCCAGCTGCATCTTCATTAGCTTGGTCTGTGTATTCAAGTAGAGATGCACTTTGGCATCTTTCCAATCCACTTCCACTAGAATTTTGATTAATCAGACTAACATCAGTACTGCTTCCAAGACCTGCACTGCGGAACTCATCGAGAGATCTGCTCCCCAAAAACAAAATGACACCATTCATATTTGTTCTCTCATTGTCCTCGTGAGAATTTTCAGAAGAAATATTTGTTTCAGCTTTTTCTGCCAAGATGTGATTCTTTAACCCATTAGCTCCTTCATCCTCTTCTTTGCTCAAAGAACACACGATGGAGTCAGAATTAGTTACATCAACCACCAAATGATCTCTGCTCTTCATTGAGGACAGATCAGGCTCAAACTGAGTGTCACCATCACATTGGCGATTTTCATCTGAAGGAGCCATCCCTGCTGAGAGGGAGAGCGTCGCCTTCACTTGTGGCTGCTCAAGCATTTCAAGCACATCAACGCCACCTACTTGGTTTGCACCCAGATTCTGAGTAATAAGAACATTAGATCGATTCAGTATACGCCCACAATCATCGCCTTTTTCTGGAACATCCTTTAGAGCAACCTGAAGACCATAAACCCCATGACATTCTTCAGCAGGTGTGCCTTCTGAAAGCAGCGGGTAATCATTCGAAAGGAAACCATGGTTTAACTCAGAGGCTTGTTCAACTAGAAGGCAACCACTTTGAGGCTTTAGAGGTTCTCCAGATCTTTGACTGTCATCATCAAACTCCATATATTGATCATGGACCTCTGAACTACACAGCTTATCATAACCTTTAGCTAACAAAATTGTATCCAAGAGATGCACCTGTACATCTTCCACCTGTAATTTTTCGCTTGACGGATCAACTGCAGCAGCAGATTCATTTACAGCACTGTCACCTGGAAAACTTTTAGAACTTAGCTTTTCACTTCTGTTTGTTTCACATAAACTTAAATCAACGTTCTCACTCTGGTATGCCTGGGAATCAAACAAACTCCTTCCCTCAAGCAAGATTCCCTCATTACTCAAAAGATTATGATTCTCTCCGTAAAGAATTTGATCAGCTTTCCAAGAAGAAGCCTTCTTCGGTTCAACATTTTTCCGGGAACATTCATCAACACCATGTATGTCACTTAAATTATCATTTTGTGGTACTACAAAGTCCTCTTTCATATCGCCAGCAGCAGATTCAGAGTGACACTCGAAAATGACTGCAGGAGTTCCAACTCCAAAACTGTATGGCTTTTCCTCCATATGCTGGTTCTTGATTGAATCACTGATTCCAGGATCACCTTTTTCCAGAACTACAATGCTCCGTTGAGATGAAATATTGATATTTTCCAAGTCATCCATTTTAGTATCATTGACTGGACCAGAAGATCCTCTCTGCAAAAGCTTATTATTGTTGTTCATCTGAAAGCCCAACTCCTTACAAAAACCATCATCTTTACGAGCTTCCCCATATTCTTGAAACCCCTTGTCATCATCAATGGAGTTATGCACTTCTTGATTCACCAGTAGATATTTCATTCGCTCATCATTTCCTTCTAATTTCGAAGTCCCCTTTTCACCTGAAACATCACTACCAGCATTGGGAACAGAACATTCTTTACTTGAGTCTAAGACCCTAGCATTTACACCAACTGTGGAATTATGATCTATTTTTGGAATTTTCCCTTGGGCACGCAGCAGCCTTATGTCATCTGCATAATTTGAGGTCTTGATTCTCTGTAAGCTAGGGGTAGAATACGCGGGAATATTACTTGGCTGGGTATCTTTCCCAGATGAGATATTTGAAGCAGAAGATTTTGGCTGAAAATTGAAAAAACGACAGTAAAAAAGAAACTCATTGTTAAACACCACAGAAAATAGTTTACTCGCATGCATCTGCTTAATTTAACATATTAGATGGTTCTATAGTAGTACCTTACCTGACCAAAAAAACCCAGTGATGGAGAAGGCTTCCGCAAACCTGAAGGTTTTGCTGTTGGAATTCCAGATTTCTTAGATACATCATGGGAATCTGGTGCACGTGATCCAGAAGGAGGAAGTACTGCAGCTGGATATACATCTAAACCACACTTAGCCTTCGTAACCAGTGTAGGCTGTGGATCGGTAGATGAGCATAATTTTAAAGCCGCTGTAGCCTGCACATTTTTCACGGAGGGGATGGGAGAGACAGCAAATGGAAAAAAATCAATGAATATGGCAAAGAAAATAACACTGAATTGGGCAGTGGCATGTAATCCCATTGATTTCTATGGTGATGTTTCAAACAAGCCAGAAGTTGAAAGAACTGTCGAAGTCTCACCACATTTCTTCTAGGAGGTTGACATGATGATTTTCCAGCCATGGTTGAGTCATATGAGCTAGAGTTTGCTTTATTTGCAGAATTATTGGTTTTTTTAGAGGAGTCTTGTACTCCAGCACTCTTTTGGATGATATCTGCTGAAAAATGTAAGTTACAGGGTAGAAAGAAACAAATCAAAGTTATTTATTGCAGTCAAATGGTATTTTTTTGAAAGCCTTTGAGTTATAACTTTTACAATGAAAACTAGCATAGGCTATCCGATTAGTCATTGGACCAAGTCCACTTCCATCTGATAAAGAAAGTTATCTTGATTCAGAAAACGCTGTCAAATGACACCAGCAAAAAAGAATGCAAGTTGTACCTGCGTGACCAATATGATTATGCTTTGAGTGGCTTGTACCGAGGATATTGCAGTTACTAGATTTAGGAAATGAATGAACACCAAGCCGTGAAGCTGGTAATTTGGGAAGCTTTGATTCTTTCATTGCAACTTTGCTAATGCTTGCATTTGCAGGCCTTTTCAGAGTGCAATCGAGTTAAGGCTTTACAGTAAATCCATTACTAAGGAACAAATGTAAACTGGGACAACACCTTCATGAAACAAATTAAATGCCATACACATTTTAACGGAAAAGGATATGAAGAGTAAACCAAGGGTCGTGGACAACCACCACCTTTAGAACCAGTCCTACAGTCCTTTTGGTTTGAAAGCATTTTTGGCGTACCCTGGGAGCAATATTTTTGACACAGTCAAAGATATGGTAAGCCAAAATCGTTACTCCTATAATCAAAGAAAACGCGGGTTGTGTTCAAGCTCCAGAAAACTAACGACATAGATTGAGGTGCATTATTTCGAGGTGATGAAATATGCTTTCATCAACAAATCACCAGCATCTCTTTCTTTTGAAATAGAGGCAGCAGAATTTAAATAATAAATAGATTCTCTCTAAGTACCTGCATATCTGCTGAATCATTAGTGCTGCCAGAATTACTAGAAACCTTGCTCCCTTCTTCATTTATTGTTGGCAGCACCTCCCTGCTAGAATTACCAAAGCTTCCACTAAGAAGCGATAATTCTAGGGGATCCAAAACACCTATAAAAGAAAAAACGTAAGTTTTCCCTTATTCACTTTTCAAGCACAATACAATCATTCGCGCATCACAACATGTACACGCAATTCAAGAATATTACTCAAAAACACCTTCTTCGGTGAAGAAAGCTCTGTCCCATGCTAAGCTTTTCCGTAAATTGTATGCTCCACCCCTTTTCTTTCTCTTCATTTGCTGTGGCTCCATGTTCAATTTTGGTACTTCTGATTTGTTTGCATTTACGTTCTCTTTGTTGCTACTCGTACTACCCACTGGAGATGAACAAATAGATTGCTTGACATGCACCATATCCTTCAACCCCACTGCAATCCACGAGAGTATGCATCAACTGTTGTATCTTCATTTGGGTAATGAAAGAAAATCTTATATTCCCAAGTTGGGAAGTACTTTTGATTGCCTTCTAAGCAAAAAACCTGTAGTACTCTAGAAAGCAGTAACATGTACACTATTTGACGCATTGGAAATAATGAAGATATGAAATTAATATCTTTGAGAGGAATGAATTCTATCTTAATGAAGCAAAACTGAAAATCAAGAAGACAAGAACACAAGATCGATTAAACGAATTGACCATTTCATAACACCATTCCAGTTTTAAAGTGTAGATTAGTGAGAATTGAGAGCAGGCACTTATACTATGTTTTGGTCAAGGGTAATTTGAGAGCAATGAACAATAGTCTCTCACTCGTGGTAACGCAAACAGAAAAAGGAACATTTGAAGTGACACATACAGGTTATTTTCTTCTCATTTTCTTTGCCATATTCTACAAACGCAACAAATTTAGCTGTTTCCTTTTTCTACTTTCTCGTTTTGCATTCCTCAGACGTATATTAGAACCAGGAAAAGAGTGAAATCATTTGAAACAGAAACCAAATCAGAAACCCAAAGCAACAAGTTAAATCACTAATTAAACAGCCAACAACTCCTAATTGAACCAAAAGACAACAAAATTCGATCGAAATCGGTTGAAGAATTCGTAGAGGCACGCGCAGTACAAAATCAACCGACTCGCATGAGAATAAGAAAAACTTAAAACCCTAGAAAAAAAAACAAAAACAAATTAGAAACACTGACTGGTTGGAGAAACGCGAGCACGGTCGGGGTTGCGGCTGGAACCCGGGATCTGAAGAGGGGAGCATGAGAAGTAGAAGTTATCGAGAGTGGGGATCTGCTGCAAAAGGGAGTCGTCCTCGCCGGAAATTTCGATCAGCGATGGGTCCAATTCCATTCTCTCTCTCGCTGTCTCTGTCTCTGTCTCTCTCTCTCTCTCTCTCTCTCTCTCTCTCTCTCTCTAACCTATGTATATGTGTACATATAGAGTGAGTGCATGTAAGGTAGACTGGGGGATTGGGACGGAGATTCGTCGGAGGGATTGGTTCTGGTTTTCGGTTGGAGAAGAAGGGTTGACTGCGTTTTCAAAACACAAGCGAGCGGGAACAAGGGTTGACACAGTCACGTGGCTCTGAGTTGGCCATCTCTCTCTCTCTTTTCCCCCTTCCAAAGATTACGATTATTGTTAAATCAGAAGAGAAACTTTCAAAAAAAAAACAAAAAATTAAATGAGAGAAGACGAGACAAAATGAAAAACGAACGAAAATCTTAGATTATGGAGTAGTATTCGTTTGTATATTTAATTTAGATTCTTGGTTATTCTATTTTTCCTAGAGTAGTCTAAGCAAATCAGGGTTACGATAAATTTGTTAAAAGAAATTATACAAACTTAGAATCGCAACATCCTTTTGCGCCCCATGTTTCATCACTTCCATCCACTAAGGGATGCAAGACAACTACCCACATAAAGCCCATCAAACTCTTCAAGCTCGTCTCATGTGGAAACCACCCAGTTAGACAGGCAGTTTGGAGCTCAAGTTTGTCTCATGTGAAACCCGCAACATCCTTAAATTGGTGCTTCATCCATACTTAAGCTAAGTTTTAGACGGGCAGTTTGGAGTTCGAGCTCATGAAGGAGCGTCGAACACTTAGATTAGATGTAACTCAAAACTAACAGCAGTATTGCTATCTTATCTTTTAAAAAAAAAAGTGAAAAAATATTAACAGATATTTTTAGTATCTCAGAAAGTCAAACACCACTTTAAAGTTCATTCCATAGTTAGAAAATGCAATAGACTCCACAACCAACAGTATAATGTGTAACCCAATTACACAGCAGGGACGATGTACAGTGGTCATAAGGCGCATGAAGCACCAATTTAAGGGAAAGAAAAAATTGGAGAAAAACAATCAAGTTAGTGACTTCGTAGGTAGACATAAAGCTGAATTTACTTCTCTTTAACAGTTCAATATGCATTGCAACTGATCATTATTGTCATAGTTTTTATCGGTATATGAATGGAACTCGTTATTACAAGACGAACAAAATACACCGCAAAATCCACACTAGCAACTAGTATGTGTGTGTGTGTGTGTAAAATTCAAAATCTTCATCTCCAGAAGATCTTGCACCAATTCTCAAACGCCCCACTGAGCCAAAATTAAGAGGGAAAAAATTACTTATTGACCAATACACAATGACCCTTATGCATAATCCTTTTATACGTACATATTCAAATAATCTAAGCTAGGATTTTACATTTTTACGCTAATCAAGCAGGACGGTGTTAAAAGCGAAGCAGCACTAATTTCTTGCCAGTGGGAATTGGGTTGTGTATATCCGCTCTCGCCTTCAGCTGTGGTTGAAAGCATTTTTGTACCCTTCTTCGCAAAAGTTAGAAAACACGTGAACGAACTAATCATCGTCATCAGTTAATAAGGCGAAGGAGAAAGGCCTGAACTTGTATCCATCTCCATGATAAAACTTGTTCTGGAATTCCACCCAGTGGAGACGCAAGGCGTGAAGGAAAGCACTAAGGGTCTCCATCATTAGTAGAATGAAGGCTGTTGCGAAGGCAAAAACCACAAGCCCCACCAACCGGATGATGATGTTGTCGTACCTACAATGGAAATATATTCATACTAAGTAAGCAGGTTAGAGTAACAAAGCATCATTGGAGTTGCATGGAACCGTACCTATAATACAAAAGGAAGTAAATTCTAAATAAGGCCTCACACTTGAAACCGGGGGCGTGTAGTGAGGGAACTCACTACACGCCTGTAGTGAGCTCCCTCGGCCGTCCAATCGGTGAACGACAGTCCCCCCCGGAACCGACAGTCCGGATAAATTGATCTAGACCGTTGGTCGCCGAATGGACTGCCGTACAGGGCCCCCGGGTCCCTCACACTTGGGCAAACCAAACATCATGTGTGTCTATAAAATGGTATTACAAATGACATGAACAATGCATGAGATATGGAAAACAAATTAGTAGAAGGCAGGGACAGTGGGTTGACTATAACAAGTTTAGTGCAATTCACAAACGCACTGCTATAAACACAAGTGTACATCTCTTCTCTTAAAAGAAAAAGGGATGAAACAAAATTCCTCAACTAAATTAGTTCTGAGCATGAAATTGATACAAATCAAAATTTTAGTAGTTCCCCAACCTTTTCAGCGAATTTGATAAACAACGATGAAGTTTTTAATAACTTAGAAACGGATTTAACAAAAGATCCAAGGCTGCTTATTGCTATTTAACAGCATCGGAGAATGTTTGATATGGGAAACTTTTGACTGCAGCAAAACACGTATAGGCAAATGGATATAACACAAAGACTTAATGAACGTTAACTATGTCTTAACATGTTTGGCTATCAAATACCATGCCCACGGCATCCGGCTGCATCAGCTATCAAATGACAAAGATATAAACGGACACTAGAACAAAGCCTTTTTTTATTAGCACTCAGCCTATAATGAGTACAGAGAATAGTAGGGCCAATTTGAGGCTGAGTGGTAGCTATTATAGGTATGAGGGGAAATGAAGCAAACAGAATTCTGTTGCCAGGTTTCATGCACCAAATGAAGAGCCAATAAAGGGATGCGCACACACCAATGGAAGATAAAAAATGCAGAAGACGAACATACAACAGCCTCAAGCTTGGATATTGAACTTACCCCCAGGCAAGGAGGAGGACTTTCTCATAGAAAACAGTCGATAATTCAGAATGGGCCAAGCTGTAACAGTAAAAATTATCAATAACAAGATTCCTCAACGAATAAGCTCAAAATGTATTCAAGAACAGGAGTAAACAATGGTTATACCTTAAAGCCCAAAGCCGAAGGTATGATGCAGTATTGGAAACAGCACCAAGAACAAACTCAATAGAATGTATCATTTGATGTACAAAGACCTCGCTAAAATTAAATTCCTCATGATGTTCCCTTGCAGAACCAGGTTCCATATCCAGATGCATCTCAGAGGTTCCAAGGATACCATATGTACGTCCTTGAAATCGCTAGAAAACATATTACCAGAGAAGTAAATAATTAATTAGGTACCATATGGTCATCTCCGAGAAAAACGAGTACGACAACATTGTTAGGATTGATAACACATCGTCAGGCCCATATCCTAACAGCTAACAAGAATCAACTGATTTGTAATTTGTAACAAGAATTAATTCATTCCATCATTCGTAACAAAATGCTTCTTCATGAAACTTCAGATGAGATCAAGGAAAACAATATCTCAACTGTCAGACCCAAAACAAGTTACGCTTCGTGCCAAAAAGATACGGTTTAGATGTCTCTCATGAGATCTCCAAAATTACATGGGATAGTCACAAGAACCTACCAGTTCTACAGTGTCCTAGAGCAATATATACATTTCCGACAAGCGAGGAAACAACAGATAAAAGCATAACCACAAATATAAGCAACATTACAGACACAAAATTATAGGAGTATTCAAGATAGGTATTCAACTAGTTGAGAAATTACAGACGCAGAAAAAGTTGTGAGTACCTCTGAATGAAGTTTCTTCAAAATAAAAGGTTTTGGAAAAAGCATCCAAGGAACTGCAACAAGCGCTGCAAGCAACAATATGATCTGCAACATATAAACTATATATAAACCAACAACATCCAGAAGTAGGTAATCTGAGTTCAACAATCATAAGGACAAGAAAAGCCCATGCCTGAATGAATCTCTGGCCCCAAAACAACTGATTCTCGCCAAGATCCTCAAAGGGACTCAGAAACATGTAAATCATCACATGATAAAGATCAGCTTGAGAACCAGAACACCACTTGATGATAATGAGAAGTGATAGATAACCAAAAAGGCTGTTTAGAAAGATCATATGTGGCACAAACTGGTACCTGATAACGAAGCAAAAAGAAAGTTCCAGTTAATCTAGTTGGCTGTTGGCTTTCGACGCTGTACATTGGTAGAAAGAGGGGAAAGGAGAAGGGAGCAAAATACAAACCTAACATCCAGCGAGTTGCAAAAGAAACGAGCATTGAAGTAACCTAATATGATTCCGAGGTTCATCTGCGTAACACCCAACAAAATAGACATTTTCATTTTGAGAGAGTTCAAGAAAGGAAGCTCTGAACGGCTTCCACGCCAGCTGGGATCAACACCAAATGGGTATGCATCTCGGACTTTGACTAAACCAACAGTAGTTGCATCACTATAAAAGAAAACAGTCCTTATTAAGTATTTGATTGCTGAAACAGAGATTCAGAAACATTGAGGAAAGAAAACCAGGATAAAATAATTGAATTTCCCAGCAAATGAAAGATAGGTAATTGGAGAGAAAAAGCATCTGAGCTTTTCACCAAGTGTACGAGAAGCCTTACAATATTGCTAGAATGGTACAAATATGAGAAGGAAACAAAATTTACCAAAACAAGAAAAGAAAAAAACATGTAGTCATAATGAAGAATAACTACACTGAGGATCCATTAACTTGACGTAATAATCAATTGGAATTCAGATACATGAAATTGAAGAAGGTGATTGATATTAAAAACCCCATTCTACTGAAACAAATCAAAGTGCAACAAAAAAAACCCCAAACCACCCTTGATCGACAATGAGAATTGACAAATGAACTGCACACACACACACACACATATATATATATATATATAGAAAGAGAGAGAGAGAGAGAGAGAGAAGAATATAAAAATTCAAGACCTCGAACCAATAACACTGCCACAAATAAACTAGGTCAGAGTCATTTATGACCTGATACAAAAAACCAAGGAGCTCAACATGGAAGCACATCAAATAAGGAATCCAAACACCACATCAAGCAAAGGACAGCTGCATCCCATGCCGTCCTCCTTCTATTCAACTTGCAAACAGGTAATATAATGGGTGTGTGAAAGGACATGTTTTCCCAATTTTGATTCGTTTCACAAGATGTCTTCACCATTTACCTTAGGTACATTGTTACACAAAGTCAGAGCACCAATAACACCAAGAAAGTAATACATTCACTAGGAGGCCAAAAGTAGCTAAAGAAAGTAATCAATCATCGAATTTTGTCTTCAACGACAATGAGAACCAGAGTTTATGATGGAGAAAGGGCATTTGGAAATCTACCACACAGTGCTAAGAAAAGAACAAATTTCCTTCCATTTTGAGATCCATAAAATAAAAATAAAAAAAGACAAATAGATATATACCTGCATGTAGTATCCCGGCACTGGTAAGCAGACAGTCCAAATATATGAAACGGAACAGAAAAGAACTCGTTGTAAATTAACCCACAGTAAATTGAGAACAGTGACATTAAGAGAAGCACATAACGTCCACCAAATAGCATCTCCATGAAGCTGCCAAGTTTCTGGAGGAAATGAAAAATTAGATTGTACAAATAAAAAACCAGTACAGTACTTGCAGACTACAAAACTGGAATAGTATAATTGGTATATATTCAATAAAAAAAACAGCACATCAGAATTCAAATTGTATACATAACTTTCCTTCGCTTTTGGATCCAGATATCATTACCACCCTTATCATCAACAGCATAAACATCATCATTTTCGACACCTCAGCACTATAGAAATGTGAAAATCCCCCAACTCTTTCAACCACGTTTCAGTTTTGGAAGTTATAAATCATCAAACATGAGTTAAGCTTTACAAAAATTCAATGAAACCTCTTTTTGTTCGCACTCACACCTACCACCTAGAGTATAAGTCCCACAGATGTGGCTTATAACATTGACTTTATCTACACAAAATATACAAATTTAGATCCCACTACCTCCCTCTAGAGATTTTCTCCATCTTAGAACATCTCCATGTGCCAATCAATTTCAATTTTGTTTTTGCATATAAGCTGATAAGGTACTCCAAGGACCAAGACTCCTGTAAATGACCAACACATACTGTAACTGTTGTAGGTAGACAGAAACCAAAATCAAGCCATACCCCTCAAAACATTGAGAACAAAGGACCATAAATCCCTTGGCAATTGACAATGGAGAATTAAATGACCAACAAACTCAACAGTCTCCTCCCACTTGATGCTCTTACACCAAATCTGCTCATCTCCTCAGACACAGAACTTCCAGGCAAGCTCATATGCCAAGACATGATCAGAATATTTCGACCAAGCAGGGGATCCACATTCCTTACCCGGAACAGTTTTCAAAACCAAATATTAGAATTTTTGAACTGCTGATAAAAAGTTAAGGTGATAAAAAGTTAACTAATTCAAAAATAGGAAAGGGAAAAAAGTGTGAATGTATGGACAAGCTTGAGGAATTCTTAATCACCTACAAGACTATCTGTATCACATTGGTTTATGCTTTCACTGACAGTAAGATTTCCTACTCAGCTTCAAAACAAAAAACCGATGTCTGAAAAGAAAAAAAAAAGTTGATAAGTACCAAAAAAATACCTTAGAACCAAGTTTACTTTCACGAGCGATAAGGAATAAGGCTCCCATCAACAAGCATATTCCATGACCCCAGTCCCCAAACATCACAGCGAAGAGAAATGGAAATGTAACAACGGTATAAGCTGCAGGATTTGCTTCCTGATATCTAGCAACACTGCCAAAAGATAGCTGCATTAGCACCAAGATTTGACAGATAAAAACAATAGCAAAACACAATAGAACACCACAAATGTGCTTATGATTAATGAACACCATTAAACCAACCACAAGATTCCAGTAAGCACAACAGAAAAACTCCAGTTGCTTTTTCTGTTTTATTAGGGAAAAACATGGTATAAATGTGGCTGCGAAACAAATGCTTTGCTTATTGGCTTTGTAAGCTAATGATAAGTTGTGGTCCCTGAGTGCAATTCATTGAGCTCCAATAACCCTTCGGAGAAAAATATAAAAAGCAAGGGGAACGAATGCATTAAAACAAACAATTCATTCAACAGGTTGTTCTTTTTTCTTACAGTGGCAGACCATAAATGAGATTATGAAGAAAGAGACTCGTGGCATGGTGAAAACAGTAAGACGTTTTATTTGATAAGTGTAAGGTGAAACCACAACATAAAATGCTTCAGAAGCAAACATATCAACATGCATTATGACACTACACGAAAAATTACCACAGACAATTGTCACATTTAAACATACCCATAAGCGTCAACAATTTCCTGGAATGCACTAGTGAAGCAGTTGGTTCTGAAGTGTGTTGGAGGTGATTCCACAGGATCCATTGCATGAAATATTACACCCACTTGTGAATTGCTATCAAATGTTGCCCGTTGTAAAGCTTCCTGAATCTGTACAAAATAAAACCTTCTCCATTGTAATCACTAATGATGTAATAAAGAAATCAACTTCAGATAAGAAGGCCGTACCTGAGGTTTCGCAAATGTTGGACACCAGCCCTCGCCAACAAGGCACTTTTTCGTCACATCAAAATTTAGCATGTTCAATGTATCATAAACAGCTTTCTCCCTTCTGACCTAGAAAATGATGAGAGTTGAACTTACTTTTCAGATAAAGTTGGAGGATTCGTGGACTTATTTGAATTTTTCAAATAAAGATGGAAGATGCGCACTTCCCTCCTGCTTTGGATATTGGGAACAGGCAAGAAAAAAACACTTTACCATGTTCATCCATTTCAGTAGCTGACTTTCAATGGAAGAAAGGGCATTATTTCGGTGACGGATTCCAGCATCCAAGGTGACTTCCAATTCAGAAAGACGGGACAAAACCTGCAACAAACATGTTGACCTATTAAAAAAGATCTGTTGCGGGGAACTCAATGACAAACAATCAAAATAGTAATATAGATGAACCAATTCAACCCAATGGGATAAAGCTTGGTTGACTGGAAGTTACTAATACACATTCAGTATAACAATACTATAATGCAGAATATTGATATTTAAGCGGACATATAGAATTCCATGTATCCAATAAAGGGGAAAAGTCCTCTACTGTTTTGTTGGTCCCCTAAGTAGACACTCGGTCATATTAGTCCCCACCCCAACATTCAGTTGTGTCCAATTCAATACCTAAAGGCAATAAAAGAGCAGCATAATGAGGGTAATTTTGGCAAGAAAATCGGAAATTTTTAACCAATAATTTTTATAGAAAGAGCAAAACAATTTTTATTCAGTCTTGCTCTATAGTTTACCGTGGGGCCACACGCAGCAAGAATCACCGATGCGACCCCGGCACTCTCCCCATCAAGGATCCACCAACACCCCCACTGAGACCACTTGTGACCAACATAAACCCTCACCCCTACCATATCTCTTCTCTCTCTACCCCACAAGCCCATTGCCACTTTCTCTCCCTCCCCCTGTGTGGCGAAAATGCAACTACACACGTTTGTTAAGTTATCAATGGTCCCGAAAGCTTAGGTTGTAGGAAATGGGCTCAACAATGTATCAAGCTATTCAACACCTTCACTCAGGTGCAAGGCCCTCTTACATGTTGAGATGTACACATCCAAAGGGGAGAAGCAGAATGCAATGGCAACAAATGCAAATAGAGAGATTTGAACCCAATAACTCTCACGATCTGAGCTCCGATACCATGTTCAACTTCCAACTGTGCGAAAGGCTTAAGTTGTCGGGGAATGGGCCCAACAATGTATATCAAACTATTCAGCAATATTTGCCATACTATTTAATTAACTTACACTCGTTATTTCTTGGCACCACCAAAAGACGAACACATGAAACAAATAATCAATGACACAAAACAAAATAAATGGCACACTAACTACCACATGGGTCGAGGTGGTTCTCATTTACCAGCACGTCCACAATTCATACAATTTTCAAGCACTCATCAAAATTAACCAAACCTTGCTCGACAAGAACTTGAACTATTCCTACGCATGAGAAGTTTAGATACTAGTATGCAGGTACCCTGACAAAATTGTTCAACTCTATTGACAGAAAATGCTACAACTTCTTTGAACAATTCCTATACATAAGAAGCATACATGTAGGAGGATATTGCTATTTATGCATACATGTCAAAATCCGTCTTTAGATGAAAATAATACGTCCACAGTGGTAGGTGGAGGCAAATATAGGGTATTCAGTACTTGGGAGATCAAAAAGACGGTTTGACACCCCATCCCACATCAAGTAGGTATGACGAAATATAAAGTCATATAAGAACAGGCTTAAAACCTTCCAGTACAAGGCCTTTCCCAGGGAAACTTGGGAAGAACAAAATCATAAGCTAGCGATGTGGATGTGCGACAGGAACAACAGATATCATGGTACACGGAAGGACAAGGGTCGTTCAGATGTCATTATAAACTTAGTGTCAGAATCAACCTATCTAGCAATGTCGACATGCGTGACAGGGAAAACAGATAAAATCGTAATCGGCAGGACCAGGGTCTTTCAGATATCATTATAACCTTAGTGTCAGAAGACTCAGAACCAACCCTAGTCCACTGTGGTAAGTGGATTAGAACCTCCAGAGAGGGATAGAGGCTTGGGAAAAGGAACTATGTCCCGCTTATGATTACTCTGTGGTTGCTTATGACCTGCTATCCAAGATCACTAGCAAAGGGAAGAAGAACCTGGGCAGCACAATGTCGCGCATTCAAGGGATATGGATAGTGACACCCATCCTGCACTAAACGTGTATGAGAAAATCGAATGCCACATAAGCAGAGGCAAAGCCAGTATTTTAGGATAGTGGAGTAAAAAAAACCTTGACATATGGGGTTGTGGTTAAGGCAATTTTTCGGTTGCACGGTTGCCGATTTTCTCCAAAAGTAATGAATTTGGGGCTGAGCAATTGAGGTTGGGTAATGCTAATATTTTGGTTGGGATTACAGGTTTATATATTCAAATTCATTTAAAATCTATCTGGGACTACGGAAAAATTGAAAGTTCATTGGGTCAATTGACTCCGCTGGTAAAAACATGGCTCCGCCCTTGCATATAAGTGAATGCTTGGGAGCTTATGGTGCAAGACCTCAACCCAAACAAACTTGCAAAAAACAAAATCATATGCTGTCCTTGTCGACGTGCATGTATAGGCACGTGTGCTGTGCACGGCAGGATTAGAGAATATTATTGCATCGGCGTGGGACAGTGTTGTCAATTGTCATAGAGCGAAGGTCAAAAGTAAATTCAAGTCAATAAAGAGGTTCATTTGGATCGCTGAACTCAGAAGTATTTTAACAAAATTACCATAACAGTTGTTATTCATCTTTAAATGGCGTTGGGCTTGAGGACTACATAAAAGACATATTTTTATTTCTGATGCTACAATAGACAAAAAAAAATTATTCAAGAACACAATCACTCGAGACGCATATTTTAACTCAAATGGAATACGTATCATCAAACTGCAGTCAATCAATTTAACAGCATACTTCTCGAGTTAGTTGCCTCTGCTTCGTTATGTCTTCTGGTACAGGATAGCAATTTGCACCAAATGCTTCACAAATTTTCAATATTTTTGTCTTTGCTTGCTCCCCCGAAAAGAACACTACAAACACAATTTTCTCAACCTGCGTAGGCAAGTAACGAGGAGTCAAATACATAAAATTCAATAACCGAGGCCCGGTGCCCAAGTTCTTGAACAAAGTAGAAACATACCAGCACAGGACTTAGCGGAGAAAGCATACCATTAAGGAGCATAATCGATCAAACTTTCTCATTTATTAAGTTGCAGTGAAAAAATAACCCTGTCTACCTAATGAAGAAAATTACCATTTCAGTTGATACAGGATCCACAATTTGTTCATCAGTCAGTGCCTGATTGAAAAGCATGTTGCCCCTTGTAGCACGAAATAGCATCCGTTCAAAACTAAGAACCTTGGCCTTGCTAATAATGCCACTAATAAATCTTAAACCAGATTGATTTGATGGCCCAGGTCGCATCTCCTGCAGAATGGATTTTATTAAACAAACAAAACCATGTTTGTCGTTCTTCGTATAAAAAATTATTTGACAAACCAGACAATTACCCGTTCAAGTAAAGATGCTGTATCATCATAGTCACCATTAGAATACACATGATCATCTAACTCTCTTTCCTCTGCAGCTGAATGACCATTACTTGAAACAAGAAAACCAACTGCCTGAAATTAAATGGGAGAAGGCTTAAGATAAGCGTCCAAAACCATATTTGGAATGGACACTTTTGCACATTGTTAAGAAAGAACACTCTAGATATTTTGCATTGATTTATTGAGCCTTACTCAACAAGCACTTTTGCCCATTGGGACTGAATGGGTAACGCATAAAAATCCAACAAATGCATATTACTTATGTTTGCACTCCACCTCAGGTAATGAACGAGTTTGTAAGAAAGAAACAGGGATCGCATCACGGCTTGGGCCTCATCTGCCAATGATTGGATAGTGACAGTGATAACTTTCTGGCTTGGGAATCATCGGAAAATATTTGGATGGTGAGTCAACGATGAAGCAATATGGGTCGAGCTACAGAGCAAAAGTGGGGTAAATGTGAAGGCCAGTTGATGAGGTGAATAGAAGATTATTACAGTGCCTAAAGTTGATGAGTTGAAGTGAGTGAAGTGGCAAAGTGCAGACAGTTCCTTGATGATGCAACTCGTACATGAAGACGTAATCTCTTTTTCATTGATAAGTAAGAAGACATAACAATAAGAATAACAATATTTAAAGTAGTTGCAATTATAGCATATAGTAAAACTAAAACATGTTTGAATATCCTGAGTTAGAGAATCAAAGAAAAGGACAAGGCGACAAATGAAAAAGAGAAAATCTCCAATCATTCAAAGAAAGGAACTTGATTACCATGTGTGTAAATAGCAAATAGCAGCATAGGTATATCAAATTTGAGAACAAAATATGTCAGAGAATAACAATAGGTTGTCCCTGCAATCATTCCCTTCACAACTGTTGAAGGGATTGATATGAGAAGAAACAGATAGAATGTCATTGGTCCTCACTGCACTAGAGAAAATTGCAAGAAAGTATACCTTCTGTAGTACCATCTTGAACTCCAGCATCTCATTATAAGTCTGCCGTAGTTTCTCACTGTTATTGTTCATCTCAATTAACTCATGCTCATGCTCAGCGAGGAGTACCTGCAATTAATTCGTTAGAAATTGCACGTACTGTTCCAAAGAAAACCTTCCACCAGAACGAAGAAAAAATAATTTCTTCACTTAATGTTGATGGTGCAGGGGAGGGAAAGAAAAAAAAAACAGCCACAAAGCTCCTTCGCCTTTAGGGAAAGGATTATTGTTGGTCCTTTTCTCTTCTTGAAGATGCTCAAATACTAACAAAAGTAAAAAGAATGACGACTTGTCAAAAGATGAACCGTTAGAAAATGGACCTCTAGTTCCTGCAAATCCAGATCTGGTTGCAAGGGAGGACGAACAGAAGACATTAGACCAGCTTTATGTATTTGATCTTTGAAAAACCGTAGCTTCCTTGACATCTCTCCACATCTTTTAACCTTTGAATAATACATAGATGAAAACAAAAGTATAAGGGGAAACTGCAGCACATGGTTTCTAGCCATGGGATTCGTATTGATACTGTATTACTCCCTCCGTCCCAAAATTTTTGTCCGGTCAGCAAAACGAGAACTTAAAAATAACACAAAAATTTTCAAGAAAAATTCAATTTTTTTAAACAAGTTACTAGATATCAACGAGTACTTTTAATTTATGAAAAAATTTAGAAAATTTTCTTTTAAAAGACTTATTATTTTTAGGTCCTCGTTTTGCAGACCGGACAAAAAATTTGGGACGGAGGGAGTATTTAGTAGTAGCACAATACATACCACAATAAAATCCATACAGATAATACACAAACATTCAGTGCACCTACAGAGAGTACTTCTGTTGTTGCTTTTAACGTTTTTCTACCTTATTTCTTTCCTTTTGCTCTTTCAACAAAAGGTGACCAAGGTTTTTAACCTTACTAACCCATTTTCTGGTGTTCGTTAGAGAGCCTAAAACTGGAAAGGTACCATGCAAGATTTTAAGAAGCTGTATAATTACGCATAAAAAATGAAGCATAATTAATCTTGCGTACTCATCACACAAGTGTGTAAAGGCTAACTCTCATTTTGGCCTTTCCTGTATTCTCACCAGGAAAAAAATGTATGGTGCTTTCTCTAAAGCCAAGGCAAAACTGACACTTTAACAGGTTTCAAACTCCGCTGACCATCTAAAACTCCCACTACCAATGGAACTCTCGTCCCCAGATTAATGAAACGAAGATGCAGATAATCTCTAAGAAGCATAGGCCCACTTTGGGCCATCCCTAAAGTTAAAGCATAATGTATGTACAAGTGTAGGAGCAGACTTCCATTTCCACTTAAATAGAAACCAAAGGATTACTATAGAAGTACATATGTCTATAACATTCAAAAATTCTGAAGCCTGTTAGAGGGTACAAACTATTGCTATGGTATTAAATAGGAAAAGGTAAGTGGGAAAAGAAAAGAAAAGGAGATGTGAACGGCATAAATTATTGCTATAGACGTATGTACAAATTGGTATTAAATAGGAAGCCTGTTAGAGGGCACAAATTATCACTTAATAAAATTATTTTAAAATTAACGAACGCCTAAGATCATTTGGAAAATTTAACCAATTCATTTCAGTCTAAACCATACAAAGATTCTGATTAAGGATCCTCTATGGCATTAAATAGGAGATGTGACTGCAAATACCTGATTAACGAATGTTCGTTGGAAAGGGCTTTTATCAGCATTTAACTGCCAGGAACAAACAATAACGTTGAGTGCATCAGATTAATAAATTAAGCAGAAACAGTCCTCCTCATTTTCTATTAGGGATAGGCTAGCCATCAGCCAATAAGAATATGACTTTCAAACACAGCAGAAGCATGTCAATAATTAGGGTACAAGAAAATCCCTAGACTTCATCTGCATCGTTAACAATTCCAATTATTAGCAGAGTTTCTCTCCAAAAAAAAAAGGAAAATGAACAAAATTTACAATGTCCCAATGCAGTACCTCGTTGAGATAAATTAACAATTCCAGTTAGCAGAGTTTCGTCAAATATGTTATCCCAACAAAGCAAGAGAAACTACATTTAAAACTTCAATTGTTAAACTACAAGGTCGTTACATTATAGGAAAGACATGGCTCGAGCTTTTGATTTTGATTCCATCACAGGTGCGTTTACATGCTGAAAGGGTGCCAATAAAACTCTGCAGGTCTAATTTCAACGGAGAGCAGCATGTTTTTTCTTTTCTTCTTTTGTAAATTGACACTTTGATTGCACATGCATTCACTACCAAAGTTGAATAATTTACTCATCCCAGCTTAGTGCCTACATTAAAACACATTCTACATGCATCGCATACAAACTACGCATCTAACATCAGAGCCAGATCCAACCTCTCAGTGGTGGGTTTGCTGGTGTATAATCTCCATAGTTATTCGACTCACTAAGTCAATGAGTAAAACTTTTGATACACCCATAGAGAACATAAAAGGCAAGCATTAGATTCCACAGCAAGACCATGCAAGTTCACCCTAGAATTACAAGAATCAAACCATGGAAAAGTAACAAGAACGTAAACTAGAGCGTAGAATCAATTATGGCAAATTGCGGACCACAACAAATTGTCCTGTAAGTGAATCCGGTCCTTACAATGAAACTTCTAACCCGTTTTCTGCTGTTAAACTCTGTGTCCGCAGACCAAAATTACGAACCGAATGCAATACAACTGAACAAGGCAGACAATATCATTGCCTATTTGGCAGGAGTTCAAACTCAATAATACTAGGGGAAGAACAATAGTAATGTAGAACTGGAGTGTTTGAGGCGTACGTCTTGGAATTGAAGAAGGCCGAGATCGCCGAGGTACAAGACGGCTCGTTGAGCGGACTCGACGGGCATTATGAGTTGAACGGAACTCATCTTCTCCGACCGCATCAGATCCATTTCCGGCAAGCTGTCGAAGTACTCCATTTTCCGTCGACCAAACACAGCCTGTTGCCTAGATCTCCAGATCTGATGCAAACAGAGTCTTCCCCTCTCTCTCTCTCTCTCTCTCTCTCTAGATATATACACGTGTATAGCGTTCTGTCTATATATATGTATCTATCGGCGTGGTTAGTTTTCGAGGCTCAGTTTCAGTTTTCCCTCGGCAACTGCCATTGGAACAGGGAAAATTCGCGTTCCTTTTTCCATTCGGGGTTGGAAAGTAAAACTTGAGGAAGAAACACGCTACTGTAGTACTGTGGTCCAGTTTGGTCGAGTTTGGTAAATCGAGGGGAATCATCAAGGTGTACCAATTGTGCAAAGACCGATTTCCGTGGCCCACTTTTGGGTTCGGGGAAAAAATACAAGTCGTCCATTAAATTTAGCATATTTTTTTCAAAGCAAAAAAAAAAAATAGCTCAATTAGATAAATATAAATAGTTAATCCAATTTACCAATTTTTCATGTAGAAAGTAGAATTCTTAATTGTGAAGGAAAATTGTGTACGATCAATCATTTACAGTTATCGATAGAGCTGATTTTTCTTGGTCGAGTATGAAAAATATATTTTAAAATTACTGAACAGCTTGAATTTTTTATACGGGACCCAAAAGTGGGCCTCGCAAATCGATATGTGCACTTTCAGTACACCTTGATCAATACAAATAGCAGGATGAGGGGTTTGTGTTTATGGTCCGAGGCCATAGCTAAACGTTTTCTTGGGGGTTAAACCCACAACCAAAGTAGTACTCATTCCGTCCGAATTTATTAGTTCATTTTGGGAGTTCATTCCACTTTTCAAATGATTATGGAGTATAATTTACAATGTTTTATGTAATCTTAAAAATATTGTCTTATAAAACTAATCGAGATCTATCAAACAAGATCCATATTAGACGTATAATTACTTACCAATATAAAGATATCACTAATTTTTAATCTGGTGCAAATAGAATGAGGGGATAAACAAATCCGGACGAAAGGAGTACTAGATAGTATACAAAATTTCAAGGGAACAACTACTTCTTCTTTTTTTTTATCAGAAGTCAATTTCATTCAAACGTCAGCCCGAAGGCGATACAAGATGTCATTACAAAGATAAGGAAAGAGACATGCGAGCACATATACACATAGCTCAAACTGCACCTTAAAAGACCGAGACGCAGTCGGGCTAAGAACCTGTCTAAGGTTGGCAGTAGAATGTCTGAAAGCGTAACACCCAGCTCAATCCAGAATAAGCACAAATGAAATCAATCCAAAGACCATAAAAAATGAATCCACTCCAAGGATTGGTAACCCGAGGGCCACGTTGGCACTTCTATTTGGTGCCGGCTCCCGCTGACACGCGGAGCTTTGAACGTGGTCCGGTTATAGGTCACAGAACAGCACAAATCGGCAAGCCGATTTAACCACAGTCCACAGCGAGCAGATCACCACTTCGAGGAGCAAATAAGTCAATAAGCATAACCAGCAGCAAAGAACCAACCAACTAAAACCAGAAAAACAACGAACTAACAACCAAAACCAAAAACAAAAAACCCAGCAAATCCGGACTCAGTAACTGGCACCTCCAAATCATCTCACTGAGTCGCCCCACTGAGTTGTATCAAGAGCACCGAGTTGGATTGAGTTGACAAACAAGCCGTTTCTCCGGGATGATAGCCAAAGTTCTTGTTCCGGCCGCCAACGGATCAAAGAGCTTTATTGCAACGTAGGGGGGCTAAACACCCGTGATTCAACCCAGAGCCAGATTGTACCAGGCGATGGAGAAAGGGACTAACGGAGTGAACAGGCGGTGTGAGATGGTTTCTGATGGTGTGAGATGGAGGATGAGGGTGGTGGTGGGTGGAGGTGAAAGAGGCCGGCTAGAGGCAGAGGCGGCAGGGGGTTGAAAAATGGAAGCCGGCAAGGAGAAGGCAAGCGGGGGGTAGGGCTCAGAGGCGGCAGCCCCACCCAAAAAAAACGGACGGGGGAGAGAGGATAAGGGAAATGATTTTTTAATTTTAGTTCATTAGTTAGTTATAATAATTTTCCTTTGCTTTTATAGTCACCATGCATTTGTGGAAGTGGTATAGTGGTGATTGCGGTGGCACGAAGCTGGAGTTATGGAGGGTGATTGCAGCGGTGGTGGTGGAGTTTTGGTGGTGGTAGTGGTTATAACAATGATAGTGCCGGCTATGTAGAGGGTAGTGATAGAGGATGAAATGATTGAATGCAAGGGCTTATGATTTCAGTTCGAACTAAGTAGCTCAAACCGATTTTTGTATGAATTTTGCTACCAGCACTGACTGGTAGCCCGACTCTCATCCTGATCTAACGTGGAAAATGGGGTCCCACTCCCAAAGCTCCTTCGACCAAAAACAGCTTCCACCAAAAATTGAAATTCCAATTTCAAAATTTGAACACCCACATTCTCGAAATTAGTTATTCTTACTGTCTTAAACTTTTGCTTTGTCACTTTATACAAATTTTCAAATTTTTATTACACTATATAAATAAAAACTATTAGAGCATCTCCAACCCACTCATCAAATACCAAATTTTTAATTTTTTTATGAGTAATGTTGAAAAATATTGCTTCAGCCCACACATCAAAAGTGAACACCAAAATTGGTGACCCTTCCTCCCTCATCAAATATAGTGAGTTATCAAATTTTTACTATAATTAAAAAAAATCTTTTGCCCATTAAATATCTCTTTATGCCACTTGAAATTTAAATGGATAAGTATTTTTAGAGTGATTCGCATCACAATTTTGAAAACATAAAAAATAAGACAAAAAATTGCCACATAGATCATCAAAAATAAAATTTGATGAAAAAAATAGGCGACTGACTTGGAGATGCTCTTATGAATTTGCCTGTTGATATATGCATAAAAAATAAAATCAGAAATTATAAACTTTTTATTACACTATATAAATAAAAATTATTATGAATTCCAATGTTGATATATGCATAAAAACTAAAATCAGAGAAACTTTGAAAGAGACTGCGCACAAAATGTAAAGCATTTGTGACGGGGTTTAGATTAAGGAGATGCCAAACACAGGAACGGAGCTAGGAATTTCAGTACGCAGAAGCGAGCCTATATAATTCATTGGAAATTTTTTGAAAATTTCTTTTTTCCTATATAAAACTAGAGGGTTTTTTTTTTCTCACAAGGCGAGCTTATATAATTCATAGAATTTTTTTTGAAAATTTCTTTTTTTCTATATAAAACTAGAGGATTTTTTTTTTCAGGAACGACTGTCCCTGCTGGCACACGTGCTCTCCCTTTGTATATTTGAATAGATACACCTAGATAGATGTTAACAAAATTAACCCTAATAAGGAGGGTAAAACGATTCTCTATAGGGCAGCCCCAACAAGGCTCCCTAAAGAGGAATTTTAGCCATAATAGGGAGGAAAGTGTCAAATCAATCCCACAACAGTCTCAATAAAAAGCTCCCTATTCTACTTGGATGAACAGTGCCTCCCTAAATCCCTCCTCATTTAGGGAGTTACTGTTCACTACCTTTTTTTTCCTCTCTCTGTCTTTTTTTTTTTAATAATAGAGAGGATTGTTGGAGTTTTGAAAGAGATGTGAGTACGTAAAGTGAAAATATGCACTGTTCACTACTATTTTTAGCTCAAAATTTACTGAGACTGTTGGGGATGCTCTAAGTAGTTATTAAGAGCAACCCCAACAAACTCCCTAAATTGGCTCTCATCCTTATTTTAGGGAGCCAAACCCCAAAATTAGGCTCCAAGAGACTCCCTAAACCCCTCTCTAAAATACAAAAATGAATAGTACCTCCCTAAAATCCCCCATTTAGGGAGGCACTATTCACTATCTACCCATTTTTTTATTTTTTCTCTCTTCTTCCCTCCCTTTGCCGGCTTGTTTTTCTTTTTTTTTCTTTTTTTATTCTCTCTCTTACTTTTTCCCCATATATTATATTTTATTAAAAATATGAAGGATAATAGGGAGTGTTGATAGAAAAAGTGTCAAGTTATTAATAGATATATGCAGTGTACACTGCCTAATTTACTAAGTTATTGTTGGGCTTGCTCTTAAATGAGGGGATTTTAGGGAGGTACTATTCATTTTTGTATTTTAGGGAGGGGTTTAGGGAGTCTCTTGAAGCCTAATTTTGAGATTTGGCTTCTTAAAATAGGGATGTGAGCCAATTTATGGAGTTTGTTGGGTTGCTTCAAGGCGTTAACAAAATTAAGAAAGTCTACTCCAATCTTAGACAGCACGTTACTTTTGTCCTATTGTCAATTATTTCTTCATCGCCAACGGCAGCAACAACACATGACATCACAGCAAGATCCAAACCCCCCGACGCCCCCGTCCTTCATCGGACATCCTCGCCCTCCTCCGGTGATCACTTGCATAATTCATCCGCGTTCAAGGTACGTCCGGCTAGTCTTCAAACCCTAGTTGATCTAAAACTGTTAACCATTGCTATTCAGTTCCATCTCTTTAATCATGATTTGTGTCTCAAGTTATGTCTTGTTTTGGTGTGATGTTTCTAAAATTGATAACCACGTTGGATCGTCAATGGATTTCCTGTAATCCTCGGTACCGCTTGGCCAGGGCCGGCCCATGGGGTTTGGAGTGCCCAAGGCTTAGTCTAAAAATTGTTGCGCCCTAAGAGTACAATACTAAATAATTTTTTCAGCAACAATCACAATATGAGAACGCATTTATTCTTTCTTGTGACATTGTTGATCGAAGGTAAGATTTCATCAATTTCAACTTTGAAAAACTTCTTTATCCCGTGGCAACGATAATCGATATAGTCAAAAGCACTCTATACGCATTCCATGATTTTCTTTTGTATTCGGGGAAACCTTTTCAAATTTCATTAGACATTTTGCGGAAAAAACATACCCGAAAAACATTTTTCCTAAAACCTAGTTCAAAAGATCCAGCAGTAATCTTGGACATCAAATCAAATGGTATGCAGAGAAAGCTGCAAACATGGTTTTCCATTTGTAAAAGCAAATTTCTAAACCTCAAGAGAAAATGCTTCGTATTTTTTTTTTCCTGATGTCAGATTTCTAGGTGAAAAGCAAACACTAACAAATGAATTTGAAAGCGGTGAAAATATTGAAAATAAAAAAACACACTTAAGGATTAAGTTTCTTAAAGTGCAGCAATAGAAAACGGAGAAGACTTTGTGTATTAGTCCCACATCGAGCAAGAAGGAAAGAGGAGAGAGATAGAGTTACGTATAAAATAGAAGGCCCAAAAAAGTGTTTATTAGTCATTACAATTGTTTAGGCGCTTTTTTTAAAATCACATTGGGCCTTTTTATTCTTCTTTTTGGGCTAGAAAAGATCCCTAAACAAGCCTACTACTAAAAATCTTTGGAGTGCCCTTATTTTTTGGAGTTATTTGGATGCCCTAGGCCCAGGCCTCTTGGGCCTGGGCCGGCCCTGCGCTTGGCTCACGTTCTCGAAGTGCTTTTGTTTCTGTCTGATTCTATGTTTTAATGCCCATGGATGTGCGCAATTTGTTATTAGGTTTTAATGCCTATGGATGTGCGCAATTTGTTAGTTGGTAGTTTAACTTAAACAACGCTTGACTGTTAGTTGTACAGAAAGTCCTTGTTTTCAGCTATGAACTTAGAATCCGGTTCAGGCTCAAGGATATCTTGATATATGAATTGAGGAGAAGGTTTTGCATCCTGAGTCGTCTAAAGTAGCCTTTGGAATGATCTACATTGGACTTTGACTCTAAATCTCGTGGTGTATTTTGACAAAGAGTTGTTTAATGTTTAGTTTTACCTAAGTGTTGGCTACATGAACACGTTGCATTGCAGTATTCCTTTATGATCAGTTATTTATGTCTGCGGTGCTGCCAGCATTCGAAGTTTCAAAATTGTTTTATTTTGTAAAGAGCAAGTTTTTTGAGATTTTTGTTGTTTTCGTAGCTTGAGAGCTTTCTGTTTTGAAGGAATACAAAATTTATTATTTTTGAGAAATTACTATTTGCTTTGTTAAGGAAAGTAGAAGTTCGGAGAAAAAATTAAATTGCTCATTTGCTCCTAGTTGGTGTGTAGCCTATTAGTCCCGAGAATGAAAGTAAAGGGCTCCCAGTGGGTATGATACCACTGGCCACAAGAAGGAAAATAAGTGGTCTCAACATGTCAAGAGACTACTGTCACGTTCGAAAAAGGAAGGAAAATGGTGGTTCCTATTAGTGCGAGAATAATGGCCACATTAGATTTCAAATTTTCTTATTAAAAAAAGTTGGTTCCTTGCAGGTTAAGGATACTGCTTGTCACAAAATGTAGTTCCTAGTAGTCGACTACTGGTCACTAATATGTGATTCCTACTAGTAAGGCTACTAACTACCTTAAAGGGATATGCCAATTATTGGGTGGAATCTATTTGAGGGATCCTACGAATATAGCGTCTCGATTTTACGTTGTCGGAAGGAAAATTGTGGTTCCTATTAGTGTTAGGCTAATGGCCACATTAGATTTCAAATTTTGTTATTAAAAAAAGTTGGTTCCTAGCAGGTTAACGATACTACTTGTCCCAAAATGTAGTTCCTAGTAGTAGACTACTGGTCACTAATATGTGATTCCTAGTAGTAAGGCTACTGACTACCTTAAAGGGTTATGTTAGTTATTGGGTGGAATCTATTTGAGGGATCCTACGAATATAGTGCCTCGATTTACGTTGTCGGAAGGAAATTTGTGGTTCCTATTAGTGCGAGGCTAATGGCCACATTAGATTTCAAATTTTGTTGTTAAAAAATGGTTGGTTCCTAGCAAGTTAACGATACTGCTTGTCCCAAAATGTAGTTCCTAGTAGTAGACTACTGGTCACTAATATGTGATTCCTAGTAGTAAGGCTACTCACTACCTTAAAGGGTTATGTTGGTTATTCGGTGGAATCTATTTGAGGGACCCTACGAATATATCGCCTCTATTTTACGTTGTCGGAAGGAAAATGTTGGTTCCTATTAGTGCAAGGCTAATGGCCACATTTGATTTCAAATTTTGTTGTTAAAAAAAGATTGGTTCCTAGCAGGTTAACGATACTGCTAGTCGCAAAATGTAGTTCCTAGTAGTAGACTACTGGTCACTAATGTGTGATTCCTAGTAGTAAGGCTACTGGCTAGCTTAAAGGGTTATGTCGATTATTTGGTGGAATCTATTTGAGGGATCCTACGAATATAGCGCCTCGATTTTACGTTGTCTTGGACGGTATGGTGTCTCAGTTTACAGTTGGATCTAGTGCATCCAAACATATGGTTACTTCAAATTGATGATGCCTCATTTCTATGTTGATTCGGAAGGAAATTGGATCCTATTTACAAGGTAGATCCAAAAACTACAGGTTGCCTTGATTGTGGAAAAGACCCTTTTGGTTGGAAAATGGACAATAATTGGCTCCTAGTGGGTAGGGTACCACTGGCCACAAAAAGGAAAATAAGTTGTCTCAACATGTCAAGAGACTACTGTCACGTTGGGAGGAAAATGGTGGTTCCTATTAGTGCGAGACTAATGGCCACTTTAGATTTCAAATTTGTTTATTAAAAAATGTTGGTTCCTAGCAGGTTAACGATTTTGCTTGTCACGAAATGTAGTTCCTAGTAGTAGACTACTGGTCAATGTGATTCCAAGTAGCAAGGCTACTGACTACATTAAAAGGGTTATGTCGATTAGTGGGTGGAATCTATTTGAGGGATCCTACGAATTTAACACCTCGATTTTACGTTGTTTTAGACTGTATGGTGTCTCAGGTCTCAGATTACAGTTGGATCAAGTGCATCCACAAATATGTTACTTCAATCTGATGATGCCTCAGTTCTATGTTGCTTCGGATGGAAATTGGATCATATTTACAAGGTAGATCCAAAAACTACAAGTTGCCTTGATTGTGGAAAAACACCCTTGGGAAAGGGACAATAAATGGCTCCTAGTGGGAGTCGTACCACTGGCCACATAAAGGAAAATAAGTGGTCTCAACATGTCAAGAGACTACTATCACGTTGGAAAAAGGAAGGAAAATGGTGGTTCCTATTAGTGCGAGACTAATGGCCACATTAGATTTCAAATTTTCTTATTAAAAAAAGTTGGTTCCTAGCAGGTTAACGATCCTGCTTGTGACAAAATGTTGTTCCTAGTAGTAGACTACTGGTCACTAAATGTGATTCACTGTAGCAAGGCTACTGACTATCTTAAAAGAGTTATGTCGATTATTGGGTGAAATCTATTTTAGGGATCCTAGGAATACAACACCTCGATTTTACGTTGTTTTAGACTGTATGGTGTCTCATTTTCAAGTTAGATCTAGTGGATCCAAACATATGTTTGTTCAATCTGATGATGCCTCAGTTCTATGTTGCTTCGAATGGAAATTGGATCATATTTACAAGGTAGATTCAAAGACAAGTTGCCTTGACTGTGGTAAAACACCCTGTTTGCATGGGAAAGGGACAATAAATGGCTCTTACTGGGTATGGTACCACTTGCCACATAAAGGAAAATTAGTGGTGTCAACATGTCAAGAGACTACTGTCACGTTGGAAGGAAAATGGAGGTTCCTATTACTGCGAGGCGAATGGCCACATTAGTTGTCACATTTTCTTATTAAAAAAAGTTGGTTCCTAGCAGGTTAAGGATACTGCTTATCACAAAATATAGTTCCCAGTAGTAGACGACTGGTCACTAATATCTGATTCCTAGTAGTAAGGCTACTGGCTACCTTAATGGGTTATGTCAGTTATTGGGTGGAATCTATTTGAGGGTTCCTACGATTATAGCGCCTGGATTTTACGTTGTTGGAAGGAAAATGGTGGTTCCTATTAGTGTGAGGCTAGTGGCCACATTAGATTTCAAATTTTGTTATTAAAAAAAGTTTGTTCCAAGTAGGTTAACGACACTACTTGTCACAAAATGTAGTTCCTACTTCCTAGTAGTAGACTACTGGTCAGTAATATGTGATTCCTAGTAGTAAGGCTACTGGCTACCTTAAAGGGTTTTGTCGATTATTTGGTGGAATCTATTCGAGGGATCTTACGAATAAGCGCCTCGATTTTACGTTGTCTTTTGGTGTCTCAGTTTACAGTTGGATCAAGTGGATCGGAACATACGTTACTTCAATCTGATGATCCCTCAATTCTATGTTGCTTCGGATGGATATTGGATCCTATTTACAAGTTAGATCCTAAAACTACAAGTTGCCTTGATTGTGGAAAAGACCCTTTTTGCTTGGAAAAGGGACAATAAATGGCTCCTAGTGGGTATGGTACCACTGGCCACAAAAAGGAAAATAAGTTGTCTCAACATGTCAAGAGACAACTGTCACGTTGGAAGGAAAATGGTGGTTCCTATTAGTGCGAGACTAATGGTCACATTATATTTCAAATTTTTCATTAATAAAAGTTGGTTCCTAACAAGTTAACGATCCTGCTTGTCACAAAATGTAGTTTGTAGTAGTAGACTACTAGTCACAAAATGTCATTCCTAGTAGCAAGGCTACTGACTACCTTAAAAGGGTTATGTCGATTATTGGCTTGAATCTATTTGACGGATCCTACGTATATAACACCTCGATTTTACGTTGTTTTCAGACTGTATGGTGTCTCAGTTTACAGTTGGATCAAGTGGATCAGAACATATGTTACTTCAATCTGATGATGCCTCAGTTCTATGTTGCTTTGGATGGAAATTGGATCATATTTACAAGGTAGATCCAAAACCTACAAGTTGACTTGATTGTGGAGAAAGACCCTGTTTGCTTGGGAAAGGGACAATAAATGGCTCATAGTGGGTATGGTACCACTGGCCACATAAAGGAAAATAAGTGGTCTCAAAATGTCAAGAGAGTACTGTCATGTTGGAAAAAAGAAGGAAAATGGTGGTTCCTATTAGTGCGAGACCAATGGCCACATTGGATTTCAAAATTTCTTTTAAAAAAAAGTTGGTTCCTAGCAGGTTAAGGATACTGCTTGTCACAATATGTAGTTCCTAGTAGTAGACTACTGGTCACTAATATGTGATTCCTAGTAGTAAGGCTGCTGACTACCTTAAAGGGTTATGTTGATTATTGGGTGGAATCTATTGGAGTG
This sequence comes from Gaultheria prostrata, assembly GCA_036023075.1. Taxonomy (NCBI): domain Eukaryota; kingdom Viridiplantae; phylum Streptophyta; class Magnoliopsida; order Ericales; family Ericaceae; genus Gaultheria; species Gaultheria prostrata. The sequence goes on along the minus strand of JAXBDA010001881.1, from coordinate 9,016 downwards.
ATCCTACGAATATAGCGCCTCGATTTTACGTTGTCGAAAGGAAAATGGTGGTTCTTATTAGTGCGAGGCTAATGGACACATTAGATTTCAAATTTTCTTATTAAAAAAAGTTGGTTCCTAGCAGGTTAACGACACTGCCTCTCACAAAATGTAGTTTCTAGTAGTGGACTACTGGTCATTATTATGCGATTCCTAGTAGTAAGGCTACTGACTACCTTAATAGGGTTATGTTACTAATATGTGATTCCTAGTGGTAAGGCTACTGACTACCTTATAGGGTTATGTTATTTACTGGGTGGAATCTATTTGATGGATCCTACGAATATGGTGCCTCGATTTTAAGTTGTCGGAAGGCAAATGTTGGTTCCTACTAGTGCGAGGCTAATGGCCACATTAGATTTCAAATTTCTTTATTAAAATAAGTTGGTTCCTAGCAGGTTAACGATATTTTTTGTCCAAAATGTAGTTCCTAGTAGTAGACTACTGGTCACTTATATGTGATTCCTAGTAGTAAGGCTACTGACTACCTTAAAAGGGTTTTGTCGATTATTTGGTGGAATTAATTTGAAGGATCCTGTGAATGTAGCGCCTCGATTTTACGTTGTCTTAGACGGTATGGTGTCTCAGTTTACAGTCGGATCTAGTGCATCCAAACATATGGTTACTTCAAATTGGTGATGCCTCAGTTGTAGGTCGCTTCGGATGGAAATTGGATAACATCTACAAGGTAGATCCAAAAAACTACAAGTTGCCTTCATTGTGGAAAAAGACCCTTTTTGCTTCGGAAGGGACAATGAATGGCTCCTAGTGGGTATAGTACCACTGGTCACAGAAAGAAAAATAAGTTGTCTCAACATGTCCAGAGACTACAGTCACATTGGAAGGAAAATGGTGGTTCCTATTAGTGCTAGACTAATGGCAACATTAGATTTTAAATTTTGTTATTAAAAAAAGGTCGTTCCTACCAGGTTAATGATTCTGCTTGTCACAAAATGTAGTTCCTAGTTGTAGACTACCGGTCTCTAATATGGGATTCCTAGTAGTAACGCTACTGACTACATTAAAAGGGTTATGTTGATTGTTGGGTGGAATCTATTTGATGGTTCCTATGAATATTGCGCCTTGATTTTATGTTGTCTTAGGTGGTATGGTGTCTCAGTTTACAGTTGGATCAAGCAGATCCAAACATATGGTACTTCAATCTGATGATGCGTCAGTTCTATGTTGCTTCGGATGGAAATTGGATCATATTTACAAGGTAGATCCAAAAATTACAAGTTGCCTTGATTGTGGAAAAAGACCCTATTTGCTTTGGAAAGGGACAATAAATGGCTCCTAGTGGGTATGGTACCACTGGCCACAAAAATGAAAATAAGTTCTCTCAACATGTCGAAAGTCTACTGTCACGTTGGATAAAGGAAGGAAAATGGTGGTCCTATTAGTGTGAGACTAATGGCCACATTAGATTTCAAATTTTCTTATTAAAAAAAGTTTGTTTCTAGTAGGTTAAGGATATTGCTTGTCACAAAATGTAGTTCCTAGTAGTAGACTACTGGTCACTCATATGTGATTCCTTGTATTAAGGTTGCTGACTACATTAAAGGGTTATGTCTGATTATTGGGTGGAATCTATTTGAGGGATCCTACGAATATAGCGCCTCGATTTTACGTTGTCTTAGACTGTATGGTGTCTCAGTTTACAGTTGGATCACTGGATCCAAACATATGTTACTTCAATCTGATGATGCCTTAGTTCTATGTTGCTTCGGATGGAAATTGGATCATATTTACTTGGTAGATCCAAAAACTACTAGTTGCCTTGATTGTGGAAAAAGACCCTGTTTGTTTGGGAAAGTGACAATAAATGGCTCCTAGTGGGAATGATACCACTGGCCACAAAAAGGAAAATAAGTTGTCTCAACATGTCAAGAGACTACTTTCACCGTTTGGAAGAAAAATGGTGGTTCCTATTAGTGCGAGACTAATGGCCACATCGGATTACAAATTTTCTTGTTAAAAAAATTTGGTTCCTAGCAGGTTAATGGTACTGCTTGTCACAAAATTTAGTTCCTAGTAGTAGACTGGTCACTAATATGTGTTTCCTAGTAGTAAGGCTACTGACTACTTTGAAGGGATCTGTTGATTATTGGGTCGAATCTATTTGAGGGATCCTACGAATATAGCGCCTTGATTTTTCGTTGTCTTAGACTGTAGGGTGTCTCAGTTTACAGTTGAATCAGGTGGATCCAAACATATGTTACTTCAATCTGATGATGCCTCAGTTCGATGTTGCTTCAGATGGAAATTGGATCATATTTACTTGGTAAATCCAAAACTATAAGTTGACTTGATTGTGGAAAAAGACTGTGTTTGCTTGGGAAAGGGACAATAATTATCCCTTTAACCTTCACGTGGAGAGAAACACGACTTTAGGGCCCTACACGCCTCTCATACACACATGCATTTCTTTCCCACTTTCCTTTATTTTCACGTGCAATAATTATTCAAGTCTCAAGGATATCTTGATATCTGACTTGGAAAGACAGGTTTTGCATCCTGTGTCGGCTAATGTAGCATTCAAAATGATCCAGATTGGACTTTGTGACTCTAAATCTCTTCTTGTCTTCATTGTTTGCGAAGAGATATGTGTTGGTTTATTTTGATAAACAAATTTTTTGATTTCATCGAAGTGTTGGCTATGAGCACCTTGCATTACTCTATGATTACTAATTTATGTGCTGCCATTATTGAAGTGTCAAAGGAAAATAACTATGGTACACCACTCATGCACGCCAAATGCACACCAAGTTATGTGGCGGATGAGGAGAAGCCGACTTTTTTGGGTGGGCCCCGCAGTGTGTTTCTGCTCATCCGCGACATCAGCTTGGTGTGCATTTGGTGTGCATGAGAGGTGTACCCAAAGCATTTCTCAGTTTCAAAATTGTTTTGTTTTGAGAAAGAGTGAATTGTTTTTACAATTTTTTTAGTATATCTGAAGTTTGGAAAGCTTTCTGTTTTGCTGAAATAAAATTTATTATTTGTGAGAAAGTTCGAAGGAAGACATATTCAGTGTAACTTAAATGGAAAATACAAGTTTAGAAAGAAAAATAATGGCTCCTAGTCGGGTGTACAGACTACTGGCCCCCAGAATGAAAATAAATTCCTTCTATTGGGTATAGACCACTGCACACAATAAGTTGTTCCTAGTATGTCACGAGACTGCTGGTCACATCGAAAAAAAGGAAGGAAAATGGTGGTTCCTATTAGTGTGAGACTAATGGCCCCTATGGCTATATGTAGATTTCAAAATAACTTTGTTGAAAGAATTGTTTCCTACTTGGTTAATGGTATTCCTGGTGACAAAAAAGTAGTAGACTAATGGTCACTAGTTTTTGATTTCTAGTAGCAAGTCTACTTTCTTAGAGGGTTATGTACTCATGTCGACTATTGGATCGAATTTATTTGAGGGACCCAACAATATTGTGTGGCTCGATTTTGTGTTGCATTATGCATTTATGCTCTATGTTGCCTCAGTTTACAATTGGATCAGATGAATCCAAACACTTATAAACTCAATTTGATGATGCCTCAATCCCATGTTGCTTTGGATGGAAACCAGGTCAAATTTGCATGATATATCCAAAAACTAAATGTTGTCTCGATTGAAGGAAAATGCTTTGTTTGCTTGATAAAGGAAAAATAATCATCCCTTGAACCTTCACGTGTGAAGTAACACGACTTTAGGGCACTACACGGCTCTCGAACTCACAGGCCAATTACCATCTGTTATTTTCTTGTCTGTTGATAATACAACAAATTTGTTGAAATGACCATTTTGATTAAATAGTTTTAACACCAAATACAAAGAGAATGAAAATGGTGGGAAAGCATCACAGCAGCTTCAGGCCGAGACTACAGAACTTGTGTTGAAAGACTAAATTAAGAGTTCTTTGAGGCACCAAATATTGGAGAGAAGGTTATCATGATCAATTTATCCTTTCATTTGGATGAATTTGGCCATCCAGAGTGATTTGCTTCACAGTGTTCCTCAAGCTCTATTTTGAGGCGAACTAAACCAAGTTAGGCCTGGTAGTACGAAAGATCCACTACGGAAGGATTACCTTTGTTTTTCATATGATTATGTGTTAAGCTCGGTTCAAATTGTGTAATGTGTATTGTCATTAGTTAACTGTCCAAGGTCTGATACCTACAAGACCTTGAGATCTCTGCGGTTATGCCCAACGTCCTTATTACGAATGGAGGACAGATTTGTGTCAAAAAAGGATGGCAAATCTCTCCATGCAGCGGGTCAATTAGATGTCCAATCTGTGATTGGTTAGCTGTAAAACCTTTGGCCTTTTTGGAATATTTTACGAGGTTAATGTCTGAAATTATCATTCATTTTGAAGTAGATTACACGTTATGGCATAGGTGGAATCCTTACTTTGCATCAAGGCATCTATATTTAGTCTTACTAGATTAAATTGTAATTCGAGGAAATGATTCTAAGAATCTGAATATATACTCATTGCTACTAGACCAAAGAGGCACCTGCAGTCTTGTCTCTGTGATCCATCTTTATCCATCTGTGGTGGGCCAATTGTCGAGTATAATAAAGCTATCTTGGGTTGCTCCGATATTGTTTTATAACCTTGCATGACTCCTTAATAAACTACATCTTACGAAGACATTGCAATATTAAATCATGTCTACTGGTTGGGTCACGAGAGTGTTTGGTTGGGTTTCATTAGTAAAACAGGAATTGCATTATTTTCTGCTCCTGAGTCTTGAGTCCTGACTGGGGGACTATTTGAGGATTCAGGGGTATTCTGGAAACTTGCATGTTTAGTTGAATTTTGGTGACGGAATAGAATAATTCAAGGGGAGCAAAGAGCTATGTTTCCGATTGAGTGGCTGGTCTGCTATACTTGTTGGGAGTAGCAAGTAAAGCTTAATACAAAGAAATGCAAGGGATTGAGCCATTAATATTCTACTAATTGTCTGCTGGTTTGCTCTCTTATTTTTGTTGTTAACTGTGGAAGTCCTAGTGACAATTTAGCTTCTTTTGTTTGTGAATTCCTTCGAAAGAGATTTGTTTATATCATCTTTTGTGTTTGGAACAGTAGATGTATGGAAAGTCTCTCAAAAGTTGTATAGTGCCGGTGCATTAAAGGAAGTTTTGGAAATACTGATATGAAGCATGTTTTGGTTAAACTTGTTGGTCTGAATATCAGTGGGATCCTTAATGGCATGCTTTGTTTTGATAAAGTAGTTTGCATAGAATTTGGAATCTTTTGCTTCAGATCAGTAGGTCTTGGTAATTTCAGGAAGTTTTAACACTAGTTGATTGTGAGGAGAATTCTGTAATAATAATCACTCTACTGCTTATTTGATTTCAGCTACATCTTAACAAGATGTCTGGCCAAACCCAGCGTTTGAATGTTGTTCCAACAGTTACAATGCTTGGAGTAATGAAGGCTCGCCTTGTTGGTGCTACAAGAGGTCACGCTCTCTTAAAAAAGAAAAGTGATGCTTTAACGGTGCAGTTCCGCCAGATTCTCAAAAAGATTGTCTCAACTAAAGAATCAGTGGGAGAGATCATGAAAACATCCTCATTTGCCCTAACTGAAGCCAAGTATGTTGCTGGCGAAAATATTAAACACATTGTCCTTGAAAATGTCAAGAACGCATCACTTAAAGTGCGATCTAGGCAGGAAAATGTTGCAGGCGTGAAACTCCCCAAGTTTGAGTATTTCACTGAAGGTGAGACAAAGAACAACCTGACTGGATTGGCAAGAGGTGGCCAGCAGGTGCAAGCTTGTCGTGCTGCTTATATAAAATCCATTGAGGTTCTAGTTGAGCTTGCCTCTCTCCAAACATCATTCTTGACACTTGATGAGGCGATAAAAACCACTAATCGAAGGGTCAATGCCTTGGAGAATGTTGTGAAGCCAAGGATAGAGAACACAATTAGTTACATCAAGGGAGAACTTGATGAGCTGGAGAGGGAAGATTTCTTCAGATTGAAAAAGATCCAAGGTTATAAGAGGAGGGAAATGGAGAGACAGCGCGCATCTGCCAAGCAGTTTGCAGAGGAGCAATCTGCAGAAAAAGTTTCTTTGCAGAAAGGGATTTCAATTAATTCGGCCCATAACTTGTTGTCTGCCGCTATGCAGAAGGACGAGGACATAATTTTCTGATATGGAGGTTAGTTTTCAATTTTTTGTTGTGTTGTCAGGCTTTGGCCCTGCTGCTTGTCTTATGTTGGAATGTGTTTCATTTACTAGATAGCCAAGATTTGATGTCTCCAATAAAAGGTTCATGTATATTGCTTCGTTTTCTTTGGAATCAAATTGCGGCCTGAAATTTTCATCTCTTGGTTTCTGTTATGTATTGGTTGGACAGTTCTTGTTAAGTGTTGCACAAGTTTATTTATATCTCCATGTGGATGGATTAGTTGCAGTTCAGGAATGTAGTAAAACTCAAGTGTTAACAGGTATACCTCTAGTTGTCAAAAGTATGATCACTGTTGCATTTTCTTGTATGGAATCTATGGATATGGAACACCTGCTATGGTGGTTGTTAACTTCTTATGATTTGCTGATGTTGATCATGAACCTGGTTCTGTGGTTGATCTTGAACCTTTTTGCTTAAATGGTGCCCTAAAGCAGAAAGTAAGAGAATTAAAACTGGAAGCAAGAAAGAAAAGAGATAAGGCCGGATTATGTGAACGGATAAGCATGAATGACATTGTAATATCTGTACTCAGCACCTTTGTAGCATATTTGGCTTAGAAGACACTGTCTTAGCCTTATCGCTACTTTGTTGTACTTGTTTCTCATCAAGCGATAGCACGATTTAAATGGGATTGGTGGAGGGAGCAAGATGAAAGGGTTTTGAACTTATTTGTGTCGGCTTTGCCACATTTTTCATAAACCATGATGCTTCTCTTCCTCAGCTCAATTCGTTAATTTTGTGGTTAACGTTTAAGCCATCTTGTTGTTTTTTGGTACATTAATTCTTTCGGCTGGAGTTCATACGAACAATGAATTTCTACTTTTGGACGCTCGTGCTGCAATTAGTTTAGGTGATGGGTACTTACCCCAACAAGATTCTAAGGAGTCAATTATCCTCCCCGATCAGGCGCCCTCCTGTTTTGATGCGGGGGCATTGTTCCACGGCATTATGTCCCTTGAGTTTCTCAATTTTAGGAGGTAATGATGTGTGTGTGTGTGCGGAGGAATGATAGGTTAGGTCTATCTCATGTTCTCCCCCGTCCATATTCCCATTGGTTGGGATGCATAGGTTCTGTTATTGTTGTTCTGACCGGCGACTGTTTCAAAAGAAATTGGCTGGTAATCATCAATTTCGGATAGGCTTACTGGCTCAGATGAGTTGTTTTTTTCGACACAATACAAAGAAAATGGTCGAGCTTGATCCTATCTCATCAGAATATTGAGAATCTGAATACCCAAAAGGAGTAGGGTCGAGCTTGATCCTATTTGTTCATTAAATTTCGAATAATTGGTAGAATGAGCAGAAATTGAATGGTGTGATTTGTCTCTGTTTTCTTCACCATTTCTGATGTTGAGCTTTGCTGAAAAATTCCCATATTCGAGACCTTTTTTTCGTGCATAAATATTTGAGATTTCCAAAGTTGTTGAATGATCAAGCATGTTTTTAGACTTGATTCTTAAGAATGATTTTAAAGCTTTTTTATTAGCTATATTGCCGAAGCAGAAACTTGTGTTTCTTCTTCTTCTAAATTCGTGATTGAACGTATTTTTCTTTCTTGGGTACATTGGGAGGCCGTTCCTTTGAAGAGTGGGGAAATCTTGCCGTGGGAAATACTGGAACCCATACACATTGTATATGTGATTTACTATTAAATTTGGGATCCGGCTTCACTGTAGTTGGACTGCAGGGAAGCATTTGTTGTTCAATCACGGCTGTTCATCTCGACAATTAATGGTCTAGGTTTGCAAAATCAATCTTACTTGCAGGATACTGATACCGAATCTGGTCAATTGATTTACTATTAAATTTGTTCATCAGCATCCGGGGTTTAACGTGAACGTATTAGCTATAGACACGAACTTCAAAGATTGTTGCGACGCCGTCTATGTCAATATGATAGTGTCCTTTCTTTTAGGAGTGTGATTTCCACACCCTCAAATTGTTATCCACACCTTTCTTTTTGTCTTTTAGTGAACTTTTTATGTGTAAAAATTTCACTTAAAAACGACAAAAAGAGTAGATAACAATTTTGGGGGTGTGAAAATCAATTACCTTCTTTTATAGTACTATCTTTCCCTGGGTTAGTTTCTTCTTCGTCTTCTAACTTGCTGCATCAATAGCCACAAATCTGCTGATTGCAAATGAGTTTCCTCCATGAGCAAACCGCATGATTAGGTAGAAATTTCTTGCATGAAATTCAGTTTTTTGTTTTTTTTATCGTTAGTTGATGTAAAATAAAATTATGGAACACACCATTTGGTGTATACCAAATGTACACCGGATTGTGTCATATCCATCTCGGGATACCACATGCTCGGACCGTTTAAATTGTTTAAAACGTGTCGTCATAGGTTCATGTAAAAAAATCAGCTCAGTTGGATGTAAAATTTTATTGATTTATTTTCAATCCCGAATTCGAAAGGACAAAAATTAAATGATCTCTATATTTGAATGGATTGATCATTTTCTTACAAAGACCCTTAAAACAATATTTTAACGAAATTGAACAACGTTCAAGTATGAGACCCGAGGTGAGTCCCACAAGACATGGTGTAATCAAAAGTGTACCATAGTTGGGCTCTTAGTTGATTCCTTGTTTTTTTATGGATTTATGACCTGGGGCCGAAACCCAATTTTTGTCCATGACATTTGCATTCAGTCAGGTACAAAGAAGACAGTTACATAATCATGCACATTGGAAGCTAGTTGATGGAAGATAGCCACGTCCCCATTGGGATCATGGCATTGGGCATTGGGAACCCCCCCCCACACAGCAACC
>JAXBDA010001880.1:0-48896 GCA_036023075.1 Gaultheria prostrata | reverse complement strand
CACCATACACTTCTCGAGAGAAAGCGCAAACAAAAAAGACTCAGAGATTTATGTGGTTAACATAATCCTACTTGATCAAATACAAAAACAAACAAGTAGAAATCTTATTCCTGGCACTTTTGTCGGTCTAACCATCTCTTCTTGAGAAACACAACTTACTAGTTTAGTAACTGAATATTACAATCCATGTTTAAGGAGTTGATCATAACTTGGACATACCTAACAAGGCTTCAATACTTAAATAGCAATAGAAAAGTGAAATATGACTGATGATACTGTCAAGCAAAATGAAACTGATAGGTGCGTAAATACACCTATTTACGCCCCCTAACTTGGGCTTGTTACGTCCATTTATTATATTATTAGGATTTTAACACTCGTTTTCTCGTTTCAGGACTCATAGTCATTGGATGATATTTGGAGCTGCCGTTTAATTTAATTTATTTATGAGCTGGACCACATTTATTTATGAGGCGGGCCCATCGCACATGCTTGTACGCAGCCCTACTGCCAGGTCGATCACTGAGTGGAGATGTGTAAATAATGGGCCAGATTATAATACATTTTTGGAGTGCCAATAGATTAATACAAGGAACATGGGCTTTTCTAGTGTAATATCTTGTGAACAAAACGAGGAAGCCACTTTATAATTGGATTAGGATTACTAGTGAGCCTAGATAGGTTAGAAATTGGATTTTCTCCTTTTAAGAGGCATGTCGGTCAGTGGGTATAAAAGGAGGCAGTAGGGCATTTTGTTGGGAGGGAATTTTTGGTTGACGTAAAACAGCCGCGGCTGTGGCTTGGGAACAAGAACAACTCCGGAAGATCAATTCCGTCATGAGCGATGAAACAGCTTCGGCTAGGGTAACGAGTATATCTCTCCAAGTAGTATGATTTAGGGTTCTTTTTTCAACTTTTGATTGTGTGACTTGGATGCCTCATATTTTTACGAGAGTTTTTATTCATGATATTAAATACCGTCACACAATGGTTTTCAATGTTTCGAGATAGGCTTTGAGATAGACTATACAACGTGAGACGGTTTGTGCCGTTGGTTAAATCCAGTGAGACGATTCGTGCCGTGTTGAGATAGCCTATACGGAGTACGAGTCTTGATAATATTTTTGGGGACTATCGCTATGAATTGCTACCATAACGGTAGTCTGTTTATAAGTTGAATAAAAGCGTAGACGTCGTCGCAATTGTATTGCAAGGGGACGTTGAATCAAAGCCCTAGTCCATTCTCTCTCCTGTTTACAAAACCTTTTGTTTGCTTTCTACTATAATCATAGTTTAGTCAAATCAAATCCAAACTTTCGTCTTTTTTCTGAAATAAATTGAGAATGCCGTAACTAAGATTTTTAATCCCCATGGACGATCTTGGACTTAACCGCTATTCTTTAGAATAATTGTTTGTTCGCAGTTTTATAAATTATGTTTTTGGTACGAAAACTACCAATCAGAAACCAATATTCAACAGCTGACAAGACTGAAATGGTAAAGCAAGACAGCCAAAGCAAAACTAATAGACCGAGATCTAGACGAAATTGCAAAGAATTCAAGTACATAAAAAATACAGATTCAGAGGATGTGTAGATATAAAAAATCAGCTTATCTATTACAGCTTCAATGGCAGTAACTAAAATAGATGAAAACAGTCAACAGTATGTGATCACTATACCGCAATTATCAAACTAAAAGTACGTTAACTTCTGACAAATATACGACGCCATAACAGAAAAACGAAATCATTGCAGCAACAGCCTATACAAAAGAGCAAGTCGGCATACCTCCCACTCTGATTGGCTTTGAATTCCCTCGTAAGCCATTAAGAAAGGCTTCATCTTCTCGAGTGCATCCCGAAGAGGAATTGGGGGCTTTTCATCAATGTCAGGGTTTGTACCAAACTCTTCCATCACGTACTCTGGCTCACACTCTATCTACATGACCAAATACATCCAGAACAAAGACGTCAGATTTCAAACAATCATTTTTGGGAACTGCTCATTCCTGGTTGAATTAATAACGAATACAACATGCATTTTACCTTGTAATTTATGTCAAGGGCATCCAAATAGGCATCATCCATGGGTGAAGGCAAGACTCTAGCACTCATCTCCTCAAATGCTTCAACCAGTTGATTCATTTTATCCGCCCCAATGGTCTTAGCCAATTTTTCACCGTCAGCATCATCACCAAGGTAAAGGCCAACACCAAAGTCATCGTCTCCATCATCCTGACGTCGACCTCTCTCCCTTCCTCCTCTCCCTCTCTGATTCCATCTCCCACGTCCACCACGATTGCCTCTTCCTCTAAAACCGCCTCTCCCCCTTCCACCGTCCTCCACTGAGTCCGCAACAAAGCCACCCTTGGCCAATATCCCCACGGCCTTCTTTACAGCCTCGTCGCGGCTCAACTTTGGTTGGGTTAAACTGCCCTCACCGGACGCCGAGCCAACACCTATCCCTCTACCTGCCTCACCGGACGTCGAGCCAACACCTATCCCTCTACCTGGTTTCGAGGGCCTTAGGTGTCGGTTTTCTTCCTTAGCCTTCACATCGGGAACAAATTGCTTTGCGGGCTTCCCACGGCCGGCACCAGAAAGCACAGAGAGAATACTGGAGGGCAGCTCGTGGTCCTGGATTAGGGGATTTCTAGCGATAATAGGTTTTGTCGTCGCTAAATCAGACAAAGGCTCCTCTTTGGTGAAGAAAATGGGTCTCTTGGGTCCGAATTGCTCGGGCTCAGCTTGCTGTTGAGGAGGAGGAGCGGTGACTCTGCCGCGTCCAGCCCCATCACCATCAATACTGGTACCACTAACAGCGGGCATGAAGGAAGGATATGAAGGAAGGGTTGGGGTAGAAGGGAGGGGTTTACCTCGGCCATGGCCCAGCCCAGATGGGATAGGAGAGGAGATAGAGTCGCCTTTGGGGTCATAATCATCCCCACCAGCCTCTGTTTTCCCCGGGGGAGCAGCTATTTGAGAGTCAGAAGGGCCAATTACAAACGAGCCTCGTCCACGACCCCTGCCACTGCCACCTCCACCGCCAGAAGAAGTGGAAAACGCGGAGGAGGATGCGATAAGAGCGTTTTTTGTGGCATTGCCGATTACTGGATTCGACAATTTTCCCAAGCTTTGTCTCATGGCAAATCGCTTCACCTGTTTCAATGGCCATTAAATCAATTCCATACAAAAGGGCACATATTAACCGTAACCTTAAAACTCATAGGCCAACCTAGCCAAATTAGAAAATGAAAATCAATAAGTAGTACTTGTACTAATAAACTACTTTCAAAAAAGTCTGATCACTATTCAACAAATTAGATCTTCCCAAACAATTAAAAGTGGAAATCTGTAATTTTCAAATAGAATCAACACTTTTTTGAAGACAAAACAACAGATATCAAAAAGCCTAGATTTCGGTTGCTTTGGTGAGTGGCTGAGGCGAGGGGATACAGGTTAAATCTATAATTCCACATATAGATACATTTTGGAATCAATAAAAATCTACCAAAGCATGTAGGAATACACTTCAATAAAATCGAAAAAAATTGGATTCAAGCAGTAGATTTTCTACACCCCCAATTTTTACTCTAAAAATAGGAAGAATAGAGAAAAAACCTGTTTGGATGGGAGATTATGGAAAACCAATTCTCCGACGGGAGAGAGCGCAGAAAGAGGGAAGAGTGGAGCACTGCTGACCTTGAGAAGTTGTAGGAGACAATGAATGAGAGAGACGTTGTTAAAGAACAAAATAGTAGGAAAAAAAATTACGTTGATCTCCCCTCAGGCTCAGGGTATCAGTAACTACATATCTCTTCCCTGGGATTTCTGAAATTACATTGATCTACCTTGTCAGAATTGTTGGCTTAACACCGTTAATGGGCGTGCTTCTTTTAGAAATTTGCCCCTTCAATTGAATTGAATTTTATCCCATTCTCCCTCATGAGCACAATTACTACTCTCCAAGCTCAAACCCTTACCACACTGGGACATTTTCCCTCCATCCACACAAACAGACCCACCCCACGAGACACGGATCAGCTCCTCTCCATACTCCTCCATACTCTCGATTTTCGTCCACATCTTGGGCCCAAAACTATGATCCAAACCGTTAACCTCATAGAAAATACATAAATAATTACAAGTCTACACAATATTAGTATGATCAAATACCTATAGATATGTGTGTAAGTTACACAAATTTTTTTTTTTTTTTAACATTGCAAGTTACACTTTTGTTCTGCAAATTTAAAGGTTATTCATTTTGCATAACAATTCACAACATGTTCACTCATCTATCGATATGCAATTATATTGATATTCTCTAAACTTAATTTCCTTGCATGTCTAAGAGGTGAACAGTTCGCATCATAGTTTTGGGCTCGATAAGTGAACAAAAATTGAGAGTATTAAGCCGTATGGGAAATGGGGTATGGAGAGTAGCTCATCCCCAGAGACATTGTCACGCCCCGATCTCACACGACCTGAGCACGTGAGTTCTAGAGATGATTCACCAAAAATATAAAGGCTAAAATCTATATCATGTTCAAAAAAAAAAAAATCTATAAAGGTTAAAATTCGTGAGCACGAATATTGCAAAACCTGTTCAAATTGTGTACAAAGGTGATAGTATTTTATAAAAAAAATTTACAAGGAAGTGTTGGTTTATAGGACTTTCCACGATGGTCAAAACCAATGGGGAAAACCTGTGCATTTTACAACAACAACAAATGAGGCTTCCAACCTCTCCAACAATAGAAAAATACTTGTATGAGTAAGGCCACAACTAAAAATACACAGGACGATACGGACATAAAACTAATTCCACACAAACTCCCCAACTCTATTAATAACAAGTATCGTGGCCCTTAGGTCTTACAAGCCAAGATTCATAAGAGAAAGTTACTTGGTATAGAAAAATGCCCTTATTTGCATTTCATAAAACACATAGGGTGCATAATCACAACTAGCTCAAGTTTCATATTGAATTACTTATTGAGTTTCATAATTTTTTTCCTTTCTTAGAAAGTGAACCCACACTCGTATGAAGACCAAAAGTAGAAATAGCATAAAACAAATCATAACCATGATTAATCATACAAATCTCTAGCAAAACCTCATGTGTAGCAAATATATTCAAGCACATGAACTAGGGCTTGGTTTATGGTTAGATTACTAAATCAAAATCCCAAATAAGTGTGCACCAACGCATAAACACATCCATATTTACTCATTTAGCATAAATCCTACCTCAGGTGATGGAAATCTAGAAATTTGGCCGATTGAGATTTTGTTCGGATCAAAACGTAGCCCTCTCGGCGGAGATCAACTTTTACTCTTTCCTTTTTGCGAGATTCTCGAGTCTTGACATCCGATTTTAGAGGAGAACGATGAGGGTTTTAGTTGGGGAAGGGTTAGAGAGAAAATGCCGAGACAGAGAACGCAGAAAAGAGGAACTGGTTCTTAATGTGTACGAATTACACTAGGCCCCCTATAATTATTTAAGTTCTACTTCTACAACTCAAAGTATTGCAAGTCATGCACTATGGCCCTAAAATAACCACTAAGGGCCCGTTTGGATGACGTTTATTATAGAAGAATGATGACTGGGTTGGGCTATATAGTCACTGGTTTTAATTTTCCTGGTGTAAAAAGAATGCCTCTTTTAAGAGGTGGTCGATAATTTCAAGAGGGAGAAGAGAAGTCCCAACTAGTAGTAGAAAATTATCCAGTACATATGCTTATTTGGATTTTTTTTTTTTAAATTTACCACCTAATTTCATGTATTACACGTTTTTATCACCAAAAAAAATAAATTTAAAAATTACGTGTTTTGAATATTTAATGATTTTAATTTTTATATAAAATTATTAGGATAACTTATTATAGCTTAATTTTTGTCACGTATAGCAAATTAATTATTTTTGAAATTCTATAATTGATTTACTTCATAATCTAATACAAGCATATGAAAGAGCAAATATGTCTTTTGATATGATTTTACATCATCCACCCTCTTATCCCATTTTTTTTATCTTTCATCCAAACCATGCACTATTTAATTCCCCTTCTTAACTATTACATCAATGTGGGTCCACCCTTCTTGTTTAACCCCCCTGACTATTTTATCCCACTTCTTAACTCATCAATGTGGGTCCACCATTCTTATTTAACCCCTGGCTATTTTATCCCCCTTACTATTTAATCCCTCCAAAACCAATACGCCATCCAAACGGGCCATAATAACCTAGTTTTCCAAATGATTTTATGAGATAAAATCAAGTTTTTAAAAAATCTACATTTTTATGGAGGTGTGATAAAATCACATAGTTTTTTCAAATGATAAAATCTAGGCTTGATAAACTCCACCCAATGCCTTTATTTGATAAAATCTAGTTTTGCTTTTATCATTTGAGGATCCTAAATTTTATCTCATAAAATCATTTGGAAAACTAGCCCTAAGATTTGCTAAAATCTTGGTTGATTTTTATAAAATGGGGTGATTTTATCAAATGACAAAATCAACCAATCAAAGAACCAACATAAAGATTTTTTAACAATTTCCATCACACATGTGGGTCCCACCCACTCGGTCCACAATGCACATACTCGGCCCTGATCATCTACACATACTCATACATGTATATACATAATAAAAATATATGGCGCACCAAATTATTTATTACTATAACTAGTTGTAGCCGATGTGCTTCACACGTCACCGTGTGCTCAGTAGTGAAAGATTGTTCAGTGATGAAACCTGCTGAATCGCCTCTTGATTTGGTTGAATTGAAGAATGAAATATACAAGCTAATCAGGATTTTTCATGGTTCTATGGAGAATGGATTATTGCTAGACAAGATGATGTGTGAAGAACCAAAATTGGAATGCCTTATTCAGATTGTTTCAATGGTTGAGCAGCAAATGGCAATAGAGTGCTGAAGACTATGATGCCACGCTAGAAACAAGTGAAGGAAAGGAATTTAATCCACATGTGTAAGATAGTGCTGATTCTTGATGTAACTACGGATTATGTATATTTCGTCGTTAAGAATTTGTTCTGGATGCCACACACTTAGTAATGTGCAGTTTCTTAATGACTATGACACAAAAATATATGCTTCTTATGGTGTTTTGCAATTTTGTACTATGTGTTTGAAAAGTCATTACATAACTTGCAAATTATAGAACAAATTAGATACTCAAAACCAAAATACATCA
Source organism: Gaultheria prostrata (assembly GCA_036023075.1). Taxonomy (NCBI): domain Eukaryota; kingdom Viridiplantae; phylum Streptophyta; class Magnoliopsida; order Ericales; family Ericaceae; genus Gaultheria; species Gaultheria prostrata. The sequence continues at coordinate 41,671 of JAXBDA010001880.1, read as the reverse complement.
GTCAATAAAGAAATCACCCCAGCAAGTTTTTCCCAGCAGTGCCACTTATATTTACAATACTGTATGATTTATGATGATTCAATCATTTGCAACCTAAGTAGGATTCCAAAATTGTACTGTAAGACTTAACACTATGATCCTTAGTCTAAATCATACATCCATAACGTACAAGCTTTGTTATGGCAATTCATTGAGCTGCATCAAAAGAAGATCATTGCTACCAACCATTTTGCGAAAATGACGGAGTAAATAAGGTTGGGGAATCCTATGGACAAAGCAACAACCACAGGCCTTTCATTGACATGGTCATCACAGTGAAGACTGAATCTTTGTGAACCTTTTTCAAATTTGGTTTTCGTTTTCCATTTTTTTTTTTATAAAAAGTCGCAACAAAAGATAAACCCGGCAAAAAAACAAAAAAAAAACTTGAATTGATAGATGCATCTGAACAAGTAATTTCAGCTCAAGCCTTCAACTTCATACGGAAAAGCATGAGTTGACGGTCCCACTTGCGTCCCAGTACTCTCAAGGCCGCTTCTGATCCAAGCAATTCTGTTCAAATCGGTGGCAATGGCGGCCAACTCATGACTCGACAAGGGAGGAGGCTCCTCATAGTCAACAAACTCTGGCCCCAACAAAGATCTTTGTTCAGATATACACCCACTTGAACCTCCACAGCAACCATGACCACATTGCGTAGGAACAATGGGTTCAGCACAAACACCTTCAACAAACTTGAAGATCCCAAAGTCTGGTTTTACAGTTGCAGGGGTACAAACGGTAAATGCACCAACGCGTGCCACCGGTCGAGAAAGTGTGGGATTGTTTGTTTCAGCAACTCTATGATCGTCGTCTATTTGAGCATGGCTTTCAGAATGATTGGGTCTATTTTCCATCGGGTTTGTGTCTTTTTTTTCCGGGGACTTGAATGAACTCATATCTCCACAAGAGAGTGTTTCTTCGGAGGATGCCTTTGTTCTGTCCAGACTGACTTCTTCCAAAATGTTGGCATGTGTCCGCTTAAGCCTTTTGAGCTCCGTTAATTTGCGCCTCAGTGTAGAATTCCAGTGGTTCTTTATTGCATTATCTGTTCTACCAGGTAGGAGCTTCGCGATTGATGCCCATTTGTTTCCATGAGTTGAATGAGCTGTTAAAATGATGTGGTCCTCTTCATCTGCACCAAGTTGAGTTCATTTATACTTGATCAAAAAGAATAATACCCATCCAAATATTCATTTGCCAATGTAAATGGAAAAGTTTCTCCTCAAACCATTCGTTTGGGCTCTAAGCAGCACAGACACTTAGCGTCTCATGTTGGACACTCATCCAAGCATTTATTATTACTTTTTTATCTTTTAGAACCAAACACGCCTTAGACACTTGGGATTTTAGAATCGGACAATCTTGGGGACACTTAGGAATGCACATTTGCCCCCTCACTTAGTTTGTTAATTTATTGAATCTATGGTCCTTTCAATTTTATCTAGTACAATGTTGTATTTTCAAAAATGCATGTATAAAATAGTCATATATGCAAAAATTTCTGAGTTATCAATCTTTAGTTTCGAAATGGAAATTATTTCCACTAGTTTATGAAACAATAATTAGTTAGCACTAATTTAGGAGACGTTTCGGATTTTTCCACAATTTGAAAATACCCATAATTATCGGTAATTAGTTTCCACTAATTTAGTAAATGCTACAGTTTAATTTATAAGTATCTATCTATATCATAATGAAAGGGTAAAAAATTTAAATCATATTAAAAGAGGATGAAAACATAACCCCAAAAAGTGGGCGGGATGAAAACATATGTGGTGTCCAAAAAAGGATGATCGGAAATGATATGCGTACACCATATCTACGTACCCCAGATGCACACCAACACATCTCAACCGTCCAAAAGCATTTTCGATGTTCCGGATTTGAAATAAACTATTCGGGCTTTCTAAGATGGACGGTTGGGATGCTTTGGTGTACATTTGGTGCACGTGTTTGTGGTGTACCCATAGACGCGTAATTTAATTACCTCTACAATATACATATTTATTTTTGACATGTCAAGTTCTTTAGTATTTTGATATTGGCCCGTTGGTGTGTCTGTGTCAAGTATGACTGTCCATGCTAAGACTAACTGTAAGAAGCCAGATGGACGAGGATATCAGAAAAGTTGCAGAAATCAAGCTGTCAAACTTTTGTTGGTCGCTGTTCAAAAAAAACTTTTTGTTGATCTACTTTTTCTAGAGTGTGTACAACTATTAATTAAAAGCTAAGAAGACAGTGAAAGAAGAAGGAAGCTCGGCCACAATGATCCAGATTGAGCGTCACATTGAGATCAAGCTCATCTTGAACAAGATGAACCTAAAAAGTCTCAAGTCTTAACCAATATCCTGGATGACTATGTGTATCTCCAACGACTCATCATCCTCCTACATGAATTTCTCAGCTTAATTAAGGCATCTTTAGTCATCTCAAAGGTCAAAGCAGACAAGATACATGACAACAAAAGTTCATATTTAGATGCAGCAATAGACGTACAATCTTCCTCCTGGAGGTTGTTGTTGCTCCAGTAGAGATATAAAGATTTAGACCTAAGTGGCTTATAGAACAAATTCTAATCAAGCTTTGATTGGAATGTGTGTTGTGCAATAGAAACCGAAAATTCACCCCATGTACAGAATAAGCCATATGTAAAAGGACAAAATGATCTAGTGCAAGACTTTTACTAGCTTTAAAAATCAAGATAAACCCATACATCAGTTCCATTAGATCATTTAGAAATAATTTAGATGGTTATAAAGACGAGCAGCACAAATTTTGTCACCTTACAAAAGAGAATCAGTGGTGTAAATTATGTAGCCAGAATCCAGAGTCGAATGTGGGCTTTGAACTAATTTCAGCCAATCAAAACAAGTCCTAACTTTCTATCTTACAGCGGGGCTAACATAAAAAATTCAATCAATTTAACAAGCACATTTCTCAGACATCTAAGTAGGCATACCCTTCCCATCAATTGATTAAACTTCTTTTGTGCTGCAATTGTCCTTTCCTAATAAAACAATTTGCAGAAAATTGCCATTTAACTACAATGAATTCATTTTAGGCTATGATAACGATTTAAAGAACATAGTCATGGATCCATTTTAGGCGATGAAGTTCTAATTCAAATGCTACATATTTTAATTGGGAAACAAAGATTGAAGTACACGACCAAACACGAGAAAACAAAGAAAAGTTAAATACAACCAAAAACAGCACAAATAAGTGAATAACCATACTCAACGACGTGAGAATAAAAATCGGCACACAGAATGCAAGAGATAAAGGGGGATGGAGAGAAGTAGGAGGAGCATAAACTTGCACTAGAATGTTCGGACAGTATTGGAAGGGGAAGAACAACGTAAAGAGAATCCTTTCGTGCAATAGCAAGAAAATTTGACCCACACAAACAATAAAGAAAGACAAACAATCACCCAACACGGGAGAACACAAGATTTACGTGGACTCAACTCTCACACAGCTTCTCTTCTACTGCTCTCTCTGTTACAAGAGCCCTACTCGAGGTAAATTGCTAAAAACAACAACTTTGAGAGTCCAACAAACTACAAGGCACCTCAAAACAAATCCCATGAGCAAATTCAGCAACAGTAATCCTACTAAAGCACACAAATAGTATTAGGCAGAGAGGCCAAGGGGGCCAAATCCAGTATCGTGCTAGGGTGGATGCCAAGTCTTAGTTGACCCATTGGAGCATTGTCTAGCTACGTGGCATAAGGAAATAAAGTTGAGCCTTCACTAAGACCCACGGGTTTTGGTACGACGGTAAACTCTTGATCCTAACACGTGGTATTAGAGCCAAGGTCAAGGGTTCAACTCTCCCGCATAGCATGATGCTTGCAGGTGTTGCTGGAGGGGGAGATCATTGGGCAGAGGCCCGGTGGGCCATGTTCTTGTTAAACCCTTGGTGCTTCGGGCTTTTCTACGTGTTACAAGGAAATAGGAAAATAAAGTTGGGCCTTCACTAGCGCAGGCCGCAGTGTTGCTTGATGGTAAACGATTGATCTTTAACAATCTTAGATTAACAGCAGCATTAATCAAGAAGCAATCAGACTAAACAACAACTAACACACACTTACCCTTCAACCAGAACACAATAAAACACCACAGAACTATCACAAAAACAACATCGCAAAACCCTCAGATTCGAAATTAAATCAGCACGCAAAAAGTACCACGGACAATTCAGGACTCACATGTAGAATCCAAATACAGTTCAGCCCCTTGGATTGAGGGATTTGATGAGAAAAATTACTCGTTTAAATTAAGTAATTTGGTGAGAAATGGAAAGAAAAGTTACCAGAAGAGGCTCCCCTTTCTTATCGCACAGTTTCTCACAATCCAAAGAGGCTGAAGTGAGATTACGACTACATCGGAAATCGCGGTAGCTATCAGTAGTAACTTACCAGTAAAGGGCTTGCGCTTGACGCAAGGGTCGAGCTGATTACACCACCGTAGGCGGCACGATTTACCCGACCTGCCCGGAATTCCTCGGGCGATCAGGCTCCAATTCCTCGCCCCGAACTTACTCACGAGTCGACTCAGTATCTCGTCTTCTTCAGGCGACCAAGGTCCCCTGACTCGGCTCCTACTACTACTGCCGCTGCTTACGCCGTTAACGTTTCCGTCTCCGTCTCCGACGACGCCAACTTCGAGCACTGTATCATCGCCGCTTTCTGTGACAACGGCGTCTACGGGTGGGGTTTGGTTTTGGTCTTCTTGATTCATCGCCTTTTCTTGTTTTCCTTCTCTCTCTCTCTCTCTCTCTCTCTCTCTCTCTCCTGTTTCGGTTATTGTCAAATTTGTTTCTCTGTGATTTTTATAACCGTACCTACCTGCCTAACTGCAATTTGTTACCAGGGACACCACCACATGGCCCGTTTGATTTTATCAACACCACTAAGTATCCAAAAAATACATTCAGAATTTATCCAAAAATTTGATATTCAATGCCCAAATTCACTTGGAATGAATTCGAATCTAGGTCATTGAATTTCAAGTTATGAATTTGGACCATTGAATTTCAAGCTCTAGATAGATTATTGGTGTCATTTCCGAGTACTTAGAGTTTCTTATTTAAGAAAAGGAAAAATCTATTGCAAATACCCCGAAAATTTTATTAATCACTGATTTCATTTTCGGGTAATTTTTGGAGTATTTTTTCAGGATACCTTGCATTGTTCTTTTATTTACATAGGAGGGGTGTTTCGAAATGCACACACTTGTTTTTCAGACACATACTAGTTTCCATTTTCCAAATGGGGTCCGGATCATTTACGATCTAAGTTTTGAATTGGACGAAAAAGTTGAGATTTGCTCATAAACTCATCAATGTAGGCTGGAGCAATGGCGTAACCAGAAAATCACACTAGTGAGGGCACAATTAATCTATAAATACCTGTACTTTGTAGTGTAAAAAAAAATAAAAAAAATTACTCGTCTTTAAGAATAAAGCATGCCTTGATTATCATTTGAAAGGAGTCTTTCTCCACTTACATTTTGTCAAATAATGGGCCTCATAGCCTATTTGGGTGTACCCTTGAATTCCAAGGGGAGGCCCCACCTGATATATATCGTACGGAAAAAAATATATACATTTTGTGGTAATATAGTAATTATGATACGTAATTGTTTTGAGGCAAAAATTCAGTGAATTGAAGTTTGTTTGCGAGTAATTAGTTATTCGACGGTTCTGGGGTATCGCCACGTGTTGCCCTAAAATCCTTCTCCATCACATTTTTTGTCCTCGGCTTTTTCTACAAGGGAAAAAAAAAAAACTCTCCCTAAAATCCAGTGTGGGCACAGGCCCACACTGGTCCTATAGTGGCTCCGCCACTGGTTCACTGGAGGATCCATCTCCTTTGGTTGATCCGCGAGCCTCAAAAATTGCAGTTGCCATCGCATGTTCAAATAACAAAAAGAACAGGAGGATTTTCTAGTTCAGAGCTTCATGAAGTTAAGAGCAATGAGATCGTTTTTACAAGAAGCAAAAACAAATGTATTATCTGATGTTGGGAGTAAAAATCTATGTGAATAGCTCAAGCTAGTTTTTGCACGACTTTTTTTTTCCTGTAGGATGAGTTCTTCAATTTTTGTGGTGCTTCCTCTCATTAATTCTTCGTCTCTTATCTGCAATCCCTGCATTACCATGAAAATAAATCTGTGTATCAAGAAAAGAGAGGAACAATATTCGCAACAAAATATTTACAAACGTGATATCTCAATATACAAATCTAAAAGATTTTGACATGGTACTCATGGACACAATGGGAAGTTAACCATAAACAAGATGTTAAAACTACCACCTCAGGTACTGTTCGAAACCCAACCCATCCTCCAGCACAAAATGATGCTATAATGGTGGTGTTACTGCAGTGAAGACTAAATCTTCCTCTTGTTCGGCTCCCGTGATAGTATTAGTGAGAGGTGATACCAAAGCACCTTTCATGGGAGTGTTTATGCAGTAGCATATAATATAAGCATACATGTATGCTGAGTCACATCGCATAAAGCATATCATCTTTCTTTGACGTATTTTTCAGTTTGAGAAATAAGAAACAACCTTTCTATCCACAAAAGAGTAAAAGAGAAAGGACAACTAAATTCACTGGTTTATGAAGAATGAAGCTATGCCCGTAAATGATTTGTTCTTTTTCTGCCTTATCTTAATGATGATTAAGTAACAGACATGATCTCAAGTGCAAGAACTGCTAGCTTCCACTCTTTTTTGTCTTTTGGCCTCAAATTCTGTTCGGATAGTAACAGTCGAGTGCTTTAAGTCAAAGGTAGAGAGGCATATGTCGTAAGTCCCACATCGAGGGTCAAAGAAAGAGAACTGAACAGAGGCCTATAAATAAGATGCAATGAGATTTTTTTAACATACTTACCTGGACGAGGTCAATGACACAGTAGCAGTAACCATAGCAAAATAAGGAGAAGAGAGATGACAACTCAGACTTAAGATAGGAGCTGTTAGGCTGAAAAAAAGGGGAAAATGAACATGGACTTGGAATTTTCCAGAGAAGATGAACATCAAAAAGAGGAAAAAGGAGTTGACATGCGATACAGAATGTGCATGAACATGATTAGGAGAAAAAGAACAGGTACCAAATGAAGATACATAAGGAGTGATGTAATCTAGCATGAACCTATGGAGGCATAGCACAAAAGGGGAATAAAATATCAATGAAAGCAGAAATGAAAGTAATTTAAAGCTGAAAAATAATAAGTGCAAATGTTGAAGGAAAAGAAAGAAAAGCTAAGCAAACATTACCCAAAAAGCTTCAATCTAAAGTTCACCTTGAGATGGGTGTATTGTTACAGTTCGACCAATGACCTTATTCTGCACCCTTTCTTTCCACCTTCTTTCTCCTTGAAGCCAAACAAAATGCTCTGGAAACTCTCTATACAAAAAACATCTCAATTTTGCTTTTTCATTCGATGCATTCATAGAAAAGAATTCTGTCAGCATAGTTTTCGAGAATAAATCAATATTACGTATTCGACATGAATAGTTGAAGGAAATTCTCCGAAGAGAAAATGAATTATGGGAGTGTCTAACAAGGTATCCAGAAAACATCACTGCCTCTTTAGAACAAGTACAAGTTCCTTTCCTTTATCATGCAAGTCCATGAGGACTGGTTCAACAACTGAAGGTGCTCTCCAAAAAAGAAAGCAAAGGTATAGTTAGAATAGTTTATGTGTGCTAGTCCCCCATTGCTTAGTTATGTTATGTAACAAGTGTTAATATAAATAAGACCCATGTGTTAGGGTTATTTAACACCCTAGAAACTTCTTCTCTATCTCATAATAGGTATCATGATAAAAGTACAAAATATGAAGTAAATAAGAAACCTGGTAGGTAGAGCCAAAACCAAAATAAAATTTAAACTATCCTCATTGTTTATTTTTTAACTTAAGAGACAGATACGATGTACCTATGCACACTACTCCAGGAATTGACAATTGCTTCTTCCGAGCGTATGCGTCTCCTCTTATTTCTTCCATCCTTCTTGAATTGTTCGAAAGACAGGAGTTTCTTTGGGTAAAATCGACTACGTGTTGGATAACAAAGAATATTCTGAGAAGGTGCTGGTAATCAAGAACCACTCCATCTCAATTAACCATCACTCTCCATTGTGCGGCCATTACTCTTATCGAAAGTTCGTTGATGGGGAGACACGGGAACAATACCGGATAATCAAGAACCCTGAACAATGTGTGTGTCAAAAGAAAGCTCAAATCAGTGACATGGTTATCTGCACTTTTCGAACTTGCGATGATAGAACAATCAAGATTTGGAATCCGGGTAACTCATTCATAATTATTGTCTGCATTTCGGCGGCATGGGCCAGTATTGGGAGCAAGTTTCTGGCACCCAAAATTGGGGTGCACGGAAACATGGGTTTGACGCTGACCCTAACGGAGGAAGGGGCTTGATTTACATGTATGGTCAATTGAGGTATACGGCTTTCGCATGCAAGGTGTTTGATAAAATCACTGATGCACATGGTGGCTCAAATGGTGACTGCTTTGTCAAAATGTGCTGATGTAAGTTTTGTAAGTGTTGTGTTCGATAAAAGGCCAAAGAACGATCCTACTGCAAGGAATGGCATGAAAGAGGGATACACACAGCTCCCGCAACTGAGCGCTACACTATACTCGTTTTACCTTCGAATGATGAAAGATATAGCAGGGCCTTCGATGACTTGTGGGTTTCACAAGATGTCAGTCCTTGCCCTACATGACGCCGCATGTCTATATTGTTCTGTTCCAGGCAGAAGCTTTGATGACTTTGAGACATACCTTGCAAACAACAAGCATCCTGGTAGAGTTTGTGGCGTGCATGAGAACAAACTTCTGAAAAGGATTTTCTGCATATAAAGAGGAAGGCAGTTATGTTGCAAAGATTAAAGTTGTGGATCGTAAGATACCACTAAATGAAAAGGAGCTAACAAAGCATGAGGAGGACATCCTAACTATAGAGCCGCGATCCAGTTCTGTTACCATTCATGAGACTAAACTTGAGGTTGACCTCACAGAATATGTCGATAAGAATGAATTTGTTTGTTTGTGATACAGTGCTGAATAAGGAAGTCTCGAAATGACGAGGTACATCGAGATACTGTGGAGCCCCTAGTTCCAAGTACTTTTCAACAGAGAAAAGCAACATGCTTTGCATATGGGCAAACCGGAAGCGGACAACCATACGCTATGAAACCATTGGCTTTTGAGGCATTACAGGATATTTTGAGGCTGCTGCAACTTACTTATCGGAACCAAGGCTTCCAATTGGTTTTCAGCTTCTTGGAGAAAAATGGACGTCCATGACAGTTGATATTAAAACATGATTCCTTGGCAACCCATGTTCCTTATAGTTTTCTCCACTAGCTACTGCCTTGATAGCTCCAATTGACCTTCTTGCTTTATTTTAGCCTTGAGGACAAGGCTCTCTGAAGGGGGTGGAATGATACACCACGGTCTATGGATGGCATTTCAAGAGCACGTAACATAAATAAGCCCATGTAGGGGAGGTTGTGAGTAGTCTGTGGCAGTTAGAGTCAAGTGGGTAGTTGGTTAGTTTAGGCGGGAAAATAGTTAGCTTGATTGCATAAATTGGAGGGGTTTAGGCGTTTGTAAATCAATCTGAATTCTGTTGTAAAAGTGAGGACGAGAGCTCCCCATTGCCGTTAGTTGGACGAGAGATCCAATGACATTCAATCAAACACCTTTCCTTCATTCATTTCATTTCTTTCTCTCTGCATTTCTCTTCCTTTCCATTGACATTTCTGTTAATTCAAAAGCCTCATAGCACAAAACGTATCATCTAGGGTTCTCAAATCTTTCCAAAATCAAATCTTGCAACGGACAGGTCCATCTTTTCACTTTTTCTGGTGGAATGGACAATAGCAATGGTCATCATTATCACTGTTCGTTTGTTTAGATGTATTTTAGCATAAATTAGGTTTTCTTCCTCTTTTATGATTTTTTTTTTTTGTGAAATCAAAAGAGAGAGGAGAGAGAGATCAATACAAAGAAGGGATAAGTAATTCTTATTTGTTTGGAGACGCCGGTGGAGATGAATCGATCGGTGGTTCTGGGCGACTTGAGTGGAGATGAAGCCGTAGATATGGGAGACACCGGCGGTAACAGATCGGCGATGGGCGACGCCGGCGGAGGATTTTGTCGTTTGCCTTAGGCCCCGGCCCTAGCTGCTTCTGAAACGATCGACTGACTTTTGGGGGATGACAAAAGAATTAAGCAGAAATTGTTTTCCACGTCATGCCACAGGTTCAACCTGTGGCACTTCCCTAAAAACGACTTCGTTTCGCGTCAAGCATATAGGAGTTATGTTTACCACGTCATGCCGCAGCTTCAACCTATGTCACGTTCCTAAAAACGTCCTCGTTTCGTTCATGCCGCAGCTTCAACGTGTTGCACGTTCCTAAAACGACCTCGTTTCGTTTGAAGATAACATTGTACTCTTGAATACTATAAGGATAATTTCTAACTCTATCAATTATTATTTAATGATCCGAGACATTCTTTTTGTAGAATTTATTATGCCACATATGATGTAAAAATATCTTGTAAATATAGTACGTACTAGTAATTAATCTAATTGAATTTCTATTTCTTAAAATGGACTTGGATACATTGAATCATATCACCTTCCATATCAACAACTCTTAAGGGATTTTAAGTACGTTTTTTATTTATCTCAGCGATATTTTAATGATCAGAGACATTCATATTGTAGAACGCAAAAAGATACAAATCATTCAAAAATTTCATATTAATTTACAATGAATTAATATTTGATCCAAATGAATTTATGTTTCTTAGAATAGGTTTGGATATACTGAATAAAAACCACAAAACTATAAGTAATCTGTTTCTTCACATTATCTCGCGTTTCCCTTCAGTTCCCGTCGATCATGGCCGAAATCCATCTCCTCATTTTCTCTCTCCTAACCCTAACCCTAACCTCCAGACCCATTCTCTCACTCTCCGGCGACGCCAAATTCGACGCCGACATTGCCCTCTCTGGCGACGCCGAGATCGTCGACGGCTCAATTCAGCTCACTCGGCCCATTCCGTCCAGCTCCGGTCTCCTTGTGAACACCAAACCTTTCAATTTCCTCAAACAAACGTCGTTCTCCACCGACTTCTCGTTCTCAATCTCGCCTCATTCCGGCCTCGCCCTGTCACTCTTTCCCACTCATTTCCCTCGCAAATTGCCTCCTCAGGATTTACTAAATTCCTCCTTCGCTGTCGAATTCGACACTTCCATTGAGGACGTTGTTTCTGTTAGGGTTAGCAACGTTTCTTCTTCTCTTAATTTGACCAGTGGGACGAAAGTGAGACTACATGCTTGGGTTGAGTATGAGGCGAGTTCGAAAAGGGTGGAAGTTAGGTTAACTGAAATGGGTAATGCGAGGCCGTATAACCCGTTGATTGCTTTTCCAATTGATTTGTCGAAAATGTGGAAAGGAGAGGAGGTTTTAGTGGGGATAAGTTCATCAAGTGGGAATTCACAACAGCCTAGTAGTGTGTTTTCGTGGAAATTTAGGGTTAGGGTTGTTCCACATTGGATGCATTCGCAACCGTTGGATCCGGTGATGTACGCCGATAAAGGCAGTGAAAAGAGAAAGGAGCACAAGAAAAGTTCGTGTCCGTTTAGGATTGTGAGTGGATTGATGCTTGGGATGGCCTGTGGAGCGTTGGTGGCCTTCGTTATGTTGTTCTTGTGGACGATCTTGTGGACGATCACGGTTAATAGGCACAATGTGATACCTTCGGAGTACTTGAAGCACCCGGTTGGTTTTGGGTATGAAAAGGTCAGTGTAGTTGTGGAGAATAGCTTGGAAGGTGTTAAGAACTAGAGTGTTGTGTGTATCTTTTTACGTAGCACGTTTCGTATGTTTGTGTTGTTTGTACTGTTGTGCTTTTGACATTATGCCTGTGTTGTTTACGCATTACATCCTATCAATGGAAGCTCACTTCTTGAATGTTTTCTTTGTTGTTGTTAAAATTGTTTGTTCTGTTAATAGACTCTCTTGATCGGTACGCAGAAGTGTTACAGGTTAACTCTAGTAATTATGTTCGAAAAGAAAACAAAATGAGTCATTCATACTTGAAAGCTTGTGTACTAGTTTAAGGATGGGGAAGATAATCTAGGTACTTTGAGAGGCAATTTATTAGACCCTTAGGGCAAGTTCGTTTGCCAGATAAAGGAGGTGGAATTGGTTTATTTAATTTGTGCAACAGTATATCCCACATTTAGTTGAAACATTTGTCAATGGTATAGTCAAATCTGGGCCTAACCAAACATGGGATACCACAGCAGACATTATCCTCTATTATATGCCTCATCCCATTGTATTCAGAATCCATCCATATGCTTGTCTCAAGAATAGTCTCTGTAACTTATTCTGTCAGTCAACCAAGCATGTCCGTAGTCCATAGAGTGCATGCAAAAATAGGTAGGAGACTGCTAATTTAGTGCAGCCATGGTCTTAGGCTTTTGCCATGGCAACTTTTATGCAAATTGGCTGAAGTTTTCCACTAGGTTCTCTTAGAAGATTTTACCTGGGGGTGATTTTCTCAACCTCCCAAAACTTATTCGAATCAACCAGCTGTTATTTTGGGCCTAAGGTAGTTGCCCAAAATTCTGGAATCTGTTGATTTCGATGTTTTTGTGCTTCCATGCCACTTGTAACTTAACAAGCATTTTGATTTTTGTTGTATTTTTTGCGAGCCTGAGGTCCTTTTTGGAGTCACTTAGCTCCAATCCTATGGTCAGTCAAACTACTGATTGATCGCACCTTACCTTTCTACTTTCTCCTGGTTGACATTATCTTTTATGCCCAAAGAAGCACGGACATGGATATAGGACACGGGATCGACATGACATAGACATGTGACAAGTCATTGCTTTGAAAATTAGGACACGGACACATCGGTAACACGTCTAATGTGAAATGTATTTGTATTATAGGGGTGTGTTATGAGTTCATATAAAAGTGGAAACTATTATTTATATCAAATTAAGGACTATACAATGAAGATTCAAGTCAACGGTTTGCATAGATGTGGACACATAAATGGTCCACATGAACTATACATCTGAGGAAATTTTCACTCTGCACTGAGTTTTAAAAATAATATTTTAACTCTTAATGTGTCCTTAGCATGTTCCAAGAGTGTCGCCAACGTGTCCTATAGTACCCACATTGTGTCTGAATAAAAGAAATATCATAAAAAATTGGACAAGTATTTAGGCATGTCCGACACTTGTCTGGAGAGTGTTGTGAACTTGAATGTTGTGTGTATCTTTTTTTGAATCTCACTTCTTGTATGTTTTCTTTGTTGTTAAAATTGGTTATTTCACGAACAGACTTTGTTGATCGTTACGCAGAAGTGTTACATGTCAACTCTAGCAATTATCTTCAAAAAGAAAACGAAACGGAGCATTTCTACTTGAAAATTTGTCGACTAGTTTAAGGATGAGGGAGATAATTGTGTCAATCTACTCCACGACTAATGTCTTGTACTTTTAGAGCCAATTTATTGCACTTATAGGGCACGTTTGTTTGCCAGGTAAAAGAGGTGGGATTGGTTTAGTTATTTGTGCAATGGTACATCCCACATTAGTTGAAAAGTTTGTCAATAGATAGTCAAATATGGGCCTAATCAAACATGGGATACGATAGCAGACATTATCTTGTATTATTTGCCACATCCCATGGTATAAACAATCCATCTTGTTGTGCCCGGAGTGCCCCCATGGATTTGATTTCACAATACCACTCCCTGTGACCGCTCTGAAAACAGACTTGCGGGTGCAATATCGAATGCCATAAAAGCTTAATTGAAACCCTCCCTAACACCAATTAGTTTTACGAGAAATGGTGGAAAAGCGGGTCCGACAAGTGGTATTAGAGCTAGGAGGTCATGGGTTCAAATTGCGGGAGCGTCATCGTGAGAGAGGGATTGTTGAGTCCCTCCGACTTGGGGTGGGTGTTGTGCACCTAGTGCATTTATCGGCCTTCCGATCATGTTTTGGACGGCCTGGATGCATTCGGCAATTTTAATTTAATTTTGATTTACTTTTATCGGTAAAAAATCAAAACACATCCGAACCGTTCAAAACACAATCGGATGGCCGAGGGATGCATAACACCTAAGTGCACAGCACCCACCCCGTTTCCGGCCCGGAGTGCCGCCATGGATTTGGTTACATAATGTCACTCCCTGCGACCGCTCTAAAAACCAACTTGTGTGCGATGTCGACTGTCATAAAAGACTTGAGGAAAACCCTCCATAGTCCATCGATTGCATGCAAAAATTGGCAAGAGACTACTAATTTGGCGCAACGATTGGGTGAGGCGTTTGCCAAGGCAACTTTTATACAAATGGACAAAAGTTGCCAGCTATGATCTATCTAAAAGATTTTACTCAGGAGTGGTTTTCTCAACCACCTCAAAGTTCAAACTTATTTGAATCAATCAGCCGTTATTTTGGGCCTAATGTAGCTGTCCCAAATTCTGGGATCTGCTGATTTCAATATCTTTGTGGTTATCAGCCGTTATTTTGGGCCTAATGTAGCTGTCCCAAATTCTGGGATCTGTTGATTTCAATGTCTTTGTGGTTCCCTGCCACTCGTAATTTAACCAGCATTTCTGTTTTTTGTTGTGAAATTTTGCGAGTCTGATGTACTTTTTGGAGTCACTGAGCTTCTCTCCTATGGTCAATCGAACTGCTGATTGGTCACACCTCCATAGCTTTTCACTCACTCTCTCCTAGTTGACATGATCTCTTATGCCATTCCTAGGATGGTCTTCTCCATCGTCCTAAAGATTAGATTACTTAGAAGTCTCTGCCTTTGTTTATCTAATGAGTGGACTATATAGATAGGTGATCTGCATAGTTTTTTCTCAGTAATGCATGATCTGCATACTTGTATTGCTAATGCATGATTTGCATACTTGAAACACTTTCTGCATGAATTTAAGACAAGGATGATTCATTTCCTTGGTCTGATCTCTGATCTTGCATATCATCACATCAGGGATTCAGGATTCCCGATTCTCTCTTTGCATGTTGACCTCGTGACGGATTTAGCTAGGGTGTCTTGTTGCACTAAGTTTATACATTTCAACTAACGAACTCCAGATGTAGAAAAACTTCCATTCAAGTCTCTAAAGGGAAATTGAAGACACTTTTTGGACATCATTGTACTTGCTTATCCAACCCCAGGAAGAGGCTGTGACTTAATCCTTGCCTCTGAAGTGCTTACCTCTAGTTTTTTCGTTGAGATTACTTTCATCAGTAACTAAAAATAGAACACCAAAACCGTGTCATAGGCTAGAAACAAATAGCACTTGCAATTGCACAAGAAACCCTTGAATGAGATCAAAGTACTCGATTATTCATAGAGAAAGCTTGTGTGCACAGAGGTTTGTTTGGTCAGATCCAGATACAAATTGTCCCGTGTTGTGCACGCAAGTACGTAGCATTGTTCTTATTTATCCCAGTAGGTTTATTTTATGAGCAATATGCAAACAGCCTCACAAACAGGACAAAGTACTATTTCCCATTATTAGCACACTTTACCTTATTATATGGTTTAACTTTATGAGATTCCCCTTCATTCAAACCCTTCGTTTGAGTGACCTTCTCAATAATGGAAATTGGCATCTTTCTCGTGTGCACGGCAGGAACTCCACTCCCCAGTCGTACTAGATACTCTACTAATTTCTTTTATCCTCTGGCCCAGAAAGGTTGAACCTGGTGGTAATCCGACCCCATACACTATGAACTAGTGGTTGCAATTATACAGATATTGCTTTCAGCCCCTTTTTTTTTCTCTCAATATTTTTGTTTTTTTATTTATTCAAATGCCTGTTTGAGGACAGTGGACCATTATTATGAAGACCAAAAACTTTAGACCAACTGCCTTTTGGTAAACTAATCCAATTACTAGAAGATATAGGACGGAACAAATTCCTGAAAAGTGCCTCTCCGGGAAATTTAAATTGATAGGTTGATGGATGTAAATAAAGGAGAAAAACTTGGGTGCCAGACGTGTACCACGTGGCAGTCAGTTGCACATTTCGGCCATCCAAAACACTTTTGGACGGTTTGGATTTTAAATAAACTCTTACCGGTAAGAGTGTATTTAAAATTCGGATTGTCCAAAACACTTTTAGACGGTCGAAATTCACGCTCGGACATCACGTCATACTTACCCTGCACGCACCCAAATTCTTCTCTAAAAGATGGGGTGATATTCGTTATACTTTGAGCGAGTGGAGGCAAATGTATAGCTTTTCTTTTTCTGTTGTCTTGTTTCTAATTTCCTTGTGGTAAGCTATTGGCAGATACCTTTTGGGTGTTTTGCATTGCACAGTGATCTCCGTGCCTAGGCTCGTACCCACAATGATTGTTTTTAACGGTTTTCAGCTGGTTGCATAGCCTTTGCTCGGGGTGAGGTTTGGGATTCGACCCTTTTACGTTATGGGCAGGTTGTCTCCCTTGGTTGTACCTCTAAGACTCTACTTGCGAAATCGCGCTATTTGTGGAAGGGGAAAAATGAGTATGTCGAACCTAATTATTGATAAATGCACTCACCTTCTCCTTTTGAACTATCAAGAAAAGGATCATCTGGGAATGGATGAACCTCGAGTGAACCTTGATCAATGGTACAACGAATTTTATACCCAAAATCAAGTTTTTCATGAGCTTCTAACATGCTTTAATCTTACCATAGTTATCTGATGTTTTTTGATACTGTCAAAAAATAAGATGGAAGAAATGTTATGTTTATTCTGTTAACGATGATGGCGCATTGGCGCTCGAGACTTTGTCCCGCAGTTTATGTGATCATGTTAAGCAATAACCGAGGATTGATCAAAGTGAGAGTATAGTACCAAGTAAGAGCTTATCATCCTAAACTCGCGGGTTTGATTCTTACTGTCAACAAAAAATTCTTGGGGCGATTGAAAATCTGTCCCGATTATTAACTTCAATGCCTCAAGATTAGTCAAATTACTATAAAATGTTTTGAACATCAAGTATCCCGAAAGCAAATTTTAAAATAAAAATGGGTAGATGAAGCAGTAAGAAAATGAATGTAAAGCCAGTATGTTAGGACTTAGGAGTAATGCGGAGAACACAATTTAAAAATACAACTTTGACACAATTTTATCCAACATTATTCAATGTTTTTGGGTTCCCGTATATTGAACGACTTCTAACATAAGTACATAACTATGTGTTGTATTATTTCCGAAGTAGTATTTTTATGATTATTTATGTGGTAAACATCAACGCACGGGGAATAGTTGGCAGCATTTCAATGCCCTTTTTCATCACACAATGCGGTGGCATTTAAAACAAAATATATGAGCACCGCCGCAATGCGTAGTGAAAAAGAGCATGTGCCGGCACACCGAATAATCTCTCAAACTGTGGAGAATGAAAACCGTAAAAGTCCGAGGAAAAAAAGCGAAGGAAGTCGCATGAGTGTTTCATATGGCCAGTGGCCACAATCCACGATCACCAAGATTCTCAACTGCCAACTACTCTTTCCAACTGCCGCAGAGGAAAAATAGTAGTACCAGTTAGGTGCAGTCAAGAAAGGATGAGAGAGAGTTGAAAACGGAACACATACCAAAGAAATTATACATGCGGTGCGTGTGCCCGGCCCCTATTGATTTAGTATATTGTTTTTTATTTGTCGCAAAATATAATGGGATGCATACACAATCAAATAATAGGCCGGAAGCTTTTGTGCAAATTTTTTTTTTATCAATGTTTGACTTGCACACGCATCGCAGCTTCTAGTACCAAAGAAAAGGGCTCCCACTATGGGTATTGATGATATATAGATTATTTACATTATGTGTGGGGGCAAAAAGAGGTCTCACGCAAACAATCTAAACATTTTAATATTTTTAAGATGTTTTTTCGCGGACGGCCGTAACAAATACGTGAAAAAATATCTTAAAATTATTAAATTGTTTAGAGTATTTGGGTAAGACCCCTTATTGGGTCCCACACGTGATCTTTACGGGAATGATCTGCACGTGCCTTTATTCGTTTTACAAGTTTAATAAAGGGAAGGAGTTGATAACGTGATTATTCCATACTCCTGTAGCATTGCCTCCCGTGGTGCCAGCCATAAAAATAATTTCTCGTTACTGACAGTTTCTTTCTAATATACTCCGTGGGTTAAATTTTGTCAATAACGTGTTTGGCCCATTAGTTGCAGGTTGTTTTATGATTCGTCCACTTCATCAGCCGGCTCCATCCGCACAAAATTTGAACCGACCAAAACGGAAATTCTCTATTCATCAGTCGCGATTGTTAGAATCATGCGATTGGCTTGTAAAGATTAATTAAACGACTATACATAATTACATAGGTTGCTAGCACGTTTGCAATTCAAATAAAAGAGTTTTATTTATCTTTGCCGATTTGTAGACGGCTACATATAATTAGTAACAAGTTAACTGTCACGTTTGCCGATTTACTTAATTCAATAACAACAGGATTCTAATAATCTCGTGAATCCTCTAATCTTAGCATGTGAAGGGTGAATAACCAAAATACACGTATAATTTATCCGAACAACAAACAATTATGGGATGCAATAACATTATTGCCAAATTGCGTAGCCAATCGCAGGATTCTAGGCACATGATCCTTCTCTCTCTCTCTCTCTCTCTCTCTCTATCTCACAATGATGGTAGTAATTTTCCACACTAGTACTAAAGTTGGGTCCCCTGATCCACTGGCTTTCCGTAATCCCTGAATTCGAATTCCCCTTCTTTTCTCCCTCTCTCTCTCTCTCTCTCTCTCTATATCTATCTGCGTGTGTGCGCGCTTTATAGAGAGAGAGAGAGAGAGACGCTGGCTCATTATATATTGGAGGAGGAGGAGATTACCGTAACGCTTTTGAGCGGAGAAGAACAAGAACAAGAGGTGATGACAATGGACGATTCTGCCCCTCGCAAGGACTTTTTTGATGAACACCATCCTGTCGAAGTTCCTGAAACTGCCCACCTGATTAGCCAAGGTCTCTCTCTCTCTCTCTCTCTCTCTCTCTCTCTCTCTCTCCATTTGATTCTAAATTTGGCTACGAGTTTTCGTGTGTATTTGTATCTAGATATGTATTTATACATACATATGCGTATGTAGGTATATGCTTGGTGGTCACCTAATCCTTGAGAATGCCTTTCGCTCCCACTCTCGATCCTTGTATCCTTGTTCGGAGCTCGCGTTCTCAATCCTTGCTCTTGCGAATTTTAGAAATTTGAAATGTTTTTTAAGACGCGAGTGTATGCGCACGTGAATTATGTGACTTTTATAGCCTTAGAATAATCAATTTCATGAGACATGTAGGGAGAGAAATATCGATTCCACGAGGTATTGTATTAAAATGTCAGAAATGACCTCATTCGGAATTTTCTGGCAATCTCATGTCTTTAGCGGCTAATTGAATGGAATCTGCACGATTATTAGGAATGAATATTAAAATTCCACATAAGGCTCAGTTTGGTTTGGTGAAAGGTGGATTGGTCCCTAATGATTAGTCGAGAGCTGACCGAACACACTGTGTTATAGAAGACGAAAGACTAGTTACTGTCCTGAATTTTCATCCTGGGTTGGCTGTTCATCAATGTCTCTGTCATAGGATCGGTGATGTATGAGAAATAAATGGTCTTAAGTTTTGTCTAATGAATGTATTGTTGCTCGAGGATTTGTCCAGCTTGATTGTTGTTTTTAGAGTCAGTTTTGCAGATTGCTTACCGAAAACTTTGGCAAATTGAAACTTGTCTTTTTACCCTGAAGAGCTGTTTCCAAAGTCTCATAAACCATTTCCACTCACGAAAGTAAAAACAATGACAGCAATTAATTTTTTAATCTTCGAAACAATTTCTGAGAAGTGCTCATTTCCAGCCATGGTTCCTGACACTTCCCTTACCATATACAAAAGGGGAACGGAAAATGAGAGGGGAGGATTTTTTTGCTTATGAATCATCGGTAATCATTATAATTTGCCGCTTCATTATACTTTGGATACTAGCGTATTAGAATCTAACGAGTTATGTTTGTCTTGCATATTTGTAGATTCGTGGTTTCAAGTGGGTTTTATCCTTACCACTGGTATCAACAGTGCTTATGTACTTGGCTACTCGGGGACAATCATGGTTCCTCTTGGATGGACTGGGGGTGTAGTTGGTTTAATTCTAGCCACAGCTATATCTTTGTATGCAAATTCTCTCATTGCTAAGCTCCATGAATTTGGTGGGAAAAGGCATATCAGATACAGAGATCTTGCAGGATTCATATATGGTATGAGTTAAAGCCCTGTGCTTTAAACCAATCTAAATACCTGTTTCTTGATTGATAGTTCAACCTTCAATGGTTTACTTCCCAATGCTTTGGTTTATTCAATTATTAGGGCTTTTGCCGTTGCAGGTCAGAAAGCTTATTCGCTTACTTGGGCTTTGCAGTATGTGAATCTTTTCATGATTAACGTTGGGTACATCATTTTGGCTGGTCAGGCTCTAAAGGTTAGAATCGAAGAAAACTGCATTCTAAATCTTGCGAGGCAAACTTCGTGTGGTTACTGATTTCACCCTTGTTTTGACAAATTTTAGACAACTAAATGGATAAAGTTTTGTTATTATAGCGTACATTTACAGGCACAAATTTAGATGGTTCCACCTTTTATTTATTTACTACTATTATTAAGTGATCATTTTCAAGATAAGGTTCATACATATGGGACCATATTTCAAGCAGCGTTGAACTGATTTTTGCCTGTCATCTATTGTTTGTTGTTCTGAAGGCATCCAAATACATCAACGTGAACATGTGAAGGGAACTAACAAGTCTCGATAATCCTTTGTCAGTTCAAGTTTATGATATGAGTTCAAAGACATCAGTCATACTGTTACTGAGGTGTCTAAAGTTTTTCGTAGTTTTATTCATTGGTGGTCTTGCTGTGCAGGCTGTCTATGTTCTTTTTAGGGATGATGATGCCATGAAGCTCCCATACTTTATTGCAATATCTGGGATTGTATGTGCCATGTTTGCAATTGGGACACCTCATTTGTCAGCCCTGGGAGTTTGGCTTGGATTTTCAACAGTTTTCAGCCTAATATATATTGTCATAGCAATTGTGCTGGCCGCTCGAGATGGTACAATTTCCTTCGCTTAGTAACTGTCTACTGGTTATGCTGACATTTGGATACTGAATTTACAAAACTCATGGTCCTTTTAATGTGTCAAGGAATAAAAGCAATTTATCCTTTTGCGAATTCCAGCGACGGGATGAGACCAAAGATTTTCCTTTTTCCTTATCGGTTTTGGAAGTTTTAGAGTGGACAGAGATCTGGAATTAAATTTTACTAGCCTGGTTTGAAATTTCCATAGACATTGTTTATGTTGTATACAGGAGTTAAAGCTTCAGCAAGGGATTATAACATCCCGGGAACCCATATAAGCAAGATATTCACTACTATTGGTGCAGCTGCAAATCTTGTTTTTGCATTCAATACAGGAATGCTTCCAGAGATACAGGTGAGCCAGAGATATATGAATTTTTTAATGACGATTGAGATGTCGCTATGTTAGAATTTGTTAAACTCTCAAATGAAATGGAGAATTATTCGATAGTATATACTTGAGTTTGCATATGGAGTCCTCGGCTACGTCACATGGACTTCTTGAAGTGTAGTAGAATTTCTCCAAAATTTTATGCGTAGTTTTGATATTAAGATTATGTTTTTTTGTAACAGGCAACAGTGAAACAACCTGTCGTTAAGAACATGATGAAAGGTTTGTACTTTCAGTTCACGGTGGGAGTTCTGCCCATGTATGCTGTGACTTTTGTGGGTTACTGGGCTTACGGATCCAGTACATCTACCTATTTGCTTAACAGTGTTAATGGTCCAGTTTGGGTGAAGGCAGTGGCCAACATTGCTTCCTTCTTGCAAACCGTCATCTCTCTGCACGTATGTGTCTTCTATACCTTACGCTGTTGTGCTTTTCTTAATTCCACTGACTAGATTGTTCAGGATTTACGAAGATCGACATGCTGAATTCCATCTTCTTTTTTCGAATCTGTCACTATTTTGTCTTGTCCTTCATTTCAATAAGTTTCTACTGATTCTAATATTATAGAAGTCAAAGGGTGAATTTGATGGTTTATTTACTCTTTCCAGTATTCTTTTGTTGTCTAATTGGATGGCTTTCTCTCTTCTTCCCCTTTTTAAGAAGCACAGACACCATTTCGGACAGCCACAAGCTATGACCCTTAATGGACAGTTTTAGATAATTCAGACATGTCCAAACATAATTTAGTATTGTCTAAGATTTCCGTACTCTGATATGCCTCACACGCTTCAAGAACTTTTTTCTAACTTCGACATGCACCACAAACAACAGAAGTTAACTCGTAATCCAACAACAAAAGTGGAACAATGGAAATTGATACGTATTCTCCTCCTTTTGACTTGACAGTATAGTGTTATTGTGTTGCATTTCATTATCCTTTATCCAGATATTCATGAGATATAGATGTTTGGTGCATCTCCCACATGTCATGTCCTACACTTATGTAAAGCCTCACACGCTTCAAGAACTTTTTTCTAACTTCGACATGCACCACAAACAACAGAAGTTAACTCGTAATCCAACAACAAAAGTAGAACAATGGAAATTGATACGTATTCTCCTCCTTTTGACTTGACAGTATAGTGTTATTGTGTTGCATTTCATTCTCTTTTATCCAGATATTCATGAGATATAGATGTTTGGTGCATCTCCCACATGTCATGTCCTACGCTTAAGTAAAACATTATAGTAGGCATGTTCGTTCCGTGTCATATCACCATGTCTGTGTGACTGTGTTTCTTAGTTCCCCTTCATTGCCTCTAATTCCCATGATCCTTGCTTCTCCCTACTTGAACAAAGCTACTGAAGTGTTTGACTTCTTTGTCCTAATTTGGTTGTATTTATTCTATTATGTTTTCTCCTTCCTTGTCCCTAATTAATTGTAACTTACCTCTAATAAATACAATGGTCATTGCCTGCCAGATCCTTCCATGTTCAGTGCTCACAATCATGCTGAAAATTCTTAGTTGCTCTAGGCAGAACCGGCTTTGGGCTAAAAGCCCGTAAAGCCATCGCTTTAAGCCCCCAATTTTGAGTAGATTTTGAGGCCTCCAATTTCGTAGACCCATGTACAAGTGAGGCATGATAAAAATTAAATTAGGTCAATTGAGTTGTGTTATCGAATATGCCTCATATATCAATCATAGTATGAAATTTTGTCCCTAACTATTTGATCTATGCAAAGCATATTGAGATTTAGGGTCGCCATTGAAAAAGTATGTTTTAGGCCTCACAAATGTTAGAGCCGACCCTGGCTCTTGGAGCAAGCTGAACACACTTCCAAGTTATGCATTTGTGTGGAGCTTTAGCTACCACGAACAATAGGCAAAGGCACATTTCTCTGTTTTCACCAGTAGAACTGCACTTAACTCCAGAAGTTCTATACATTTTTGCAGATATTCGCGAGCCCAATGTACGAGTACTTGGACACAAGATACGGCATCAAAGGAAGTGCACTGGCTTTCCGCAACCTATCATTCCGAATCATGGTGAGAGGCGGTTATTTAGCATTAACCACGCTCGTCTCTGCTGCACTTCCGTTCCTTGGAGACTTCGAGAGCCTAACGGGCGCAGTCAGCACCTTCCCCCTCACATTCATCCTGGCGAATCACATGTACTTGGTTGCCAAGGGTAACAAGCTCACTTCTCTTAAAAAATCATGGCACTGGCTCAATGTATTATTTTTTGGGTGCATGTCACTTGCTGCAGCAGTTGCTGCCCTGAGGCTCATCGCAGTCGACTCAAAGGCTTACCATCTCTTTGCTGATTTGTGATTGAGGGTTTTGTCTGTTGGGATGTGTGGTTAAGTAGTAGTATTTCGATTGCAGTTGAAGCTTTTGTTTTGATTGTAAGAATTAAAGCTTAAGGGATAGTATTAGTTAATGATATCTTGCAGCTTCGCTCCTCTTTCTTCTCTCACGGCTTCCTGCTGGTAGGGACGTGTCTATTTTGGTTTTCTATCTCGATTTTTGTGTTTTCAGAAAGAAAACAATGTTAGTTAAAAACACACGTCGATTCCATCTTTTTTTTTTTTTTCCTTTCCATAAAACAATTTAAAGAAGATTCGAAAACATTGTTTTGTTGTTTCAAGTTGGTTGCTTCATGAATAATGGGGAAGTAAAGTAATAATCCGTACTTCCCTTTCCTTTCTTTGCAATTGATCGAGGCCCCATAGAATAAGTGTGGAAACGGATGATTAATTCAAAAAATAGAATGTGAAAAACAAACAAAAATTCAAAAAAGATGAATAAAATACGAAAAATAAAAAAGGCAGAGATTTCAAGAGAATGGAGCCTAAAAAACCATATATATTGCATGTGTTTCTGGAGTCCACGCAAGGAAGTGACGCCAAATCCAGCAAAAGCAAGGGGCGAAAAGCAAGTAACGCTAAAGTGTAAACACCAAAAACTCCATTTAACTCTTCAACAAATTTGATTTTATTTAAATTCGTCACCAAATTTAGTGAGAACCAAACCCAATTACCAAATTTCCAAAGGCTCTATTCTTGCTCACTGATACTTACACTCAGGGGCGGACAAGGGGGGTGTTTGGCCCTTGCACTCCTTTCAATTTTCTATATATTTTAGTACACTTTTAGATTTTTTTGTAAAATTACTGA
The DNA here is from genome assembly GCA_036023075.1 of Gaultheria prostrata. NCBI lineage: Eukaryota > Viridiplantae > Streptophyta > Magnoliopsida > Ericales > Ericaceae > Gaultheria > Gaultheria prostrata. Next base: position 16,803 of record JAXBDA010001880.1, on the reverse strand, counting down.
AGAATAGTCACCGCAAATTAGGCGAAAATCGCAACCCTGCGTCCTGCTTACACTTGCACCTTTTTTGGTTTGGGTAAACCCGGTTTGAAACCCTCAAAAACCGAACAAAGAAAAATTCTCAAAACCCGATTTGGAAACCTCAACTGAACAAGACCTTGTGGTGCCATTGAATACGTTTTGCAGAAGAGCTTCTGCTATGTATTCAATTGAACTGGTACAATGTATTTACTTCCTCCACTTCCTTCACCCAACCACCCCAGCTATTCCAACCACCCAAATTAACCACCCCTGCCATTCAACGTAAATTTCCTTTGTGAGAGTTAACTACACCTTGAACCCATATATACGAGCAATTATTCAGTACCGAGCGGGTATCACGTGGTATCCGTGCGTGCAATCTATGCCGTCCATTTTGGTTTTGGATGGTCTGGATTTTGAAGAGAGAAACAGGAGAAAGAAAGGGAGAGAGAGAGTTTCGATCTAGACCGTCCAAATACACGACAGTCCGGATGCAATATTCGGGTACCATATAGGTTCGGCCATGTGTCGGTACCCAAATTTTTTTCCATATATACACACATGTATCCATCACCACTTTAACCACTCCACTCACCTTCTCTTCTTTTACTTTCTTCCCCCAAAATCACCACGTCAACCTGCAACTCAACATGGATGAGTTTGATCCTTTTGAGAACTCTTTCAACTTAGAGCAAACTCATCGAATCCAAATTGAAACCCATATTCCACCCCGTCCCTAGAAACCCAAAATTCTCGCTTTCGGGGATGAAGCACTTTGCAGATCTTGGTAAAACCCTAAACTTTGTTCTGTATGAAACACTCCAATGTGCAAACCAAAATCTAAATACTCATCAATAAGCCTTTACTCTAATTTTTGCCTATTGTTACTTTCATGGTTGCACAATGAAGAAATGGTTTGGGCCTGTCAATGCTTCTAATTCTTTTACACATTTCAAATTGGAAATGACTATGCATAGACTTTATCTCCTTGTCGTGTTAGCATGTTGTGAAGTGTTGGAGTTGTGTATTTCTATAACCCTTGTGTTTCCTCTATTTCATTTCAAGATTGCTCTTTGCCAGTTATTGGTGACTGCTGGCAAGGAAAGAAACATTGCTCATGCTCGAAAAGCAATCGAAGAAGCTGCACAAAAGGCTGCCCAGCTAGTTGTTGTTCCTGTAAGTTACTAGAAACTAGGCAGATCTGAGGGTGCAATATCATGCACCTGAAAGATATCTAAGTTTTACGCCTGTGCTTTTATATGAATATGCATACTTTTAGTCGTTTAGATGTTCACTATAAAGCTTTGAGTCTTTACCCTTATGGTTTGGAAATAAAATCCGTTTTGCTAATATTAGAAAATGGACTTCTAATGTCAGTATGGTTCTTATAGGTTCCCTTCGAGTGAGCCTTCATGAATGTGCAGTTTTGTTTACCATATATGGTGCTGTGACAGCGAGTATAGAGTCTTTATTCCTTGTCGTTTGAAAATAAAATTCTAATTCGCTCATATTCGAAAATGGGCTTCTAATGTGAGATCCTTATACAAGTCACTCAAATCCGTTCACCATATGGTTCTTATAGGTTCCCTTAGAGTGAGCCTTCATGAATGAGCAGTTTTGTTTACCATATGGTGCTGTGACCAATGGCATTGGATTGGCGTTATGCTTGAATCTGAGAGTATCTGTGATATATGCCTGTGTTAACTGTAATCACATTTGACCTTTGGAAATAACTTTCCAGGAGTCTTTTTATCATTACTCTTTCCGGTATATTGTGATCGTAGTTAGGTTTGAAAAGGATACTTCAACTGATATTCTGTTTCTATCTGCCCATGTCAGGAAATACGGAATAGTCCATACCCAAATGCTAGTTTCCCAGTATATGCCGAGGATATTGATGCTGGTTGTGATGTATCTCCTTTAACTATGATGCTGTCTGAACTCTCATGTAGTCTACAGATTACAGTTGTTGGTGTCTCTATACCAGAACGTTCTGGTGATAAGTTGTACAATGCTGCTTTGTCTTTGGTACTGATGGAAAACTCAAGGCAAACACCGGAAGGTATGTACCTCCATCATTGTTGCGTGAATAATCGGCAGCACGATATCGAAGATAGATAATTCACTATTGTTTAATTGCTTTATTCTGATCACAAATGCAGGTACATCTTTTTTATATTGATATTCTAGGTCAGATTATAACCTTTAAGGAATCACTGATTCTTACAGGAGGGGAGAGTCCAACTATTGTGGATGCAGGTTTGGCGTGCCTTCCCTCCACCAGTTACAAAAATCAGTTGGACATAGTTTACTCTTGTCGTTGACCTGTTATTAGGTCCACTACACATGACAATGCAGTTTTGTTTACAATCGTTGGTCGTATTGGAATTGGCATATGCTATGACATCTGGTTCCAGGAATTAGCAATGCTATATGCAAGGTGGTGGCGGGTCGTTACAGTTGGTATCAGAGCACAACCCCGGACTACGGGTAAGACCCACCTCTAGAATCTGCATGAACCACCTCTTGAATCCCGGAGTTGGAACAAAGTGCTATGCAGAACTAAGTGTTATACCTCCAGGGGGAAGGTTATTCAGCCAATATGCAACATGGACGTTGCATCATAAGGCGGGGAGAATGTGACAGCCCGTGACCCACCTAGATGCAACAGAGTTCTATGACATAAGAGAATAGATCATACCCTAACTTGCACAAGGCTTTTTAAAGCCGTGCAGGCATCTAGGCTCATTAGAACTTCACAGTTAAACATGCTCGTCCTGGGAGCAATCCTGGGATGGGTGACCCTACTCGGAAGTCCATGAAGCTTAGGCGGCCAAAACGGACAATATTGTGCAAGGTGGTGGCGGGTCGTTACAATGTTGGAGAATGTTCGAGATATTTTTGGAAGATTCTAGAAGTAGAGGAACCTAGAGAGTTCCGGAGAGTTCCAGAGGTTTCCGGAATATTCGAGAAGATTATGGAAGACTCCACTACATGTTAGACTTATGTAGAGAGTTCTACAATGTTGTGGAGGTATGAGTGATACAAATCAAAGGGGAGAGAAACAAACGAAGGCATTGCATATATCAAATGTATTAGATGTATCAATTACAATGACAGAGCAAAGCTTAAATAGACAAAACCTAATAAACCTTAATAATACAAAAAGACTAAACTACCCTAAACATAAAAGATAAATAACGATAACCTTAGCGAAACCCTAGTAACACAAAAAAACTAAACTACCCCGAACATAAAAGATAAATATCAATAAAATGAAAACCCTAACAATTTAACTAAAACCCTAAATTATACTTCACAATGAGGAGGAAAGATATTTTCTGGGAGGATTCTAGATGAAAAATATTGGCCTTCCATTGAGGAGGCGGATGGCTATGTAAAGAAAAGATGAGATCATTTGGAGTAAGGCACTCCGAGAGATGTTCCATATTGAATCCTACGCTACATCAAGAGAGAGTTTCCTAAAAAAGATTCTTACCAAATAAATCAAGAGAATCCCAATTCAAAGAAGCACGGGGAGAATCCCATTAACTGAATGATAGACCACAACTAAAACACTTGCCAAGTAAAATCACCTTTCAAGACTGCATATATGCTTATTATCCCTTGAAGTTATTTTGTGCGATCAATGGGCTGATGCCTTATCAGCTTCAATCAGAATTAAAGGATCAACATGATTAATGGTAGTGGAAGTCAGCTTTGGCCGTGGGACTCAACTTGGGTTGCCTCCGCTTCAATGGCCGGCTAATCCTCTTCCAGGGCAGCGATGAAGCCTCACTCCAAATAACGATGAAAATTTTGGATGGATTAAGGAAATTACATGATCATAATTGTTACCTCATGAATCTAAAATATGGGATTTGGCTCAGCCCACCGAACGATGTTTAAGTTAAATTTTTGAATTTTGGAGAAGCTTCGGGTTTGGCTGGGGGAATCGTAGATGACATTTGTCAATTCTCTTCATTGTTCACACGTGATTACGTACAATCCACCTGGTATACCTTTCCAACTTGCACAAACAGCATTACCGCATAGTTAATCGTTTTCTAGACCATATCACTTATCTTTAGCAGGCGGGAGGAATGGGTTTGGAGGAAGTCAGGAGTCGTGCATACTTTGTTTATAATCACTCACTCTTCGAGAGTCCAGCCACAAATTTTAAATTGCTTCGTAGGATTTTCTCCCTTTAGCGCAAAAACAGAGGAGCGTTGGATTCTCTTGTGTCTTTGCTATCTATGAACAACTGACACTAGTCTATTCATGGAGGCGATGTTGTCTGGAATGATTTCAATAAGAGGGAAAAAAATGTATAAATCCGGCTCTATCTATTTGCTTGACTTTCATGTTAATCCGGTGAAACATTACAACCAAAATAATCCAACTACCAAGATTCGAGATAATGATGAAGTTGTTCAAGAGCTCCACCACTGCTTTCCAAAGTTTGCATCCGAGATATATTTTGAGTATGCATCGAATTTTACTCTAAGGACACATTTCCATGGATGGAACATAATGACATGTGGAAAATAGGCTAAGGTGGTTTGGGCATGTCTATTGTAGACTAACGGATGCAGTAGTTAAGAGAGCGGGTAGGATAGCTTTGGGTAGCAACGCTCTAGTGTGGGGAAGACCCTTGACATTAGATGCAGTAGTGCGTAAAGATTTGATTCTACTAGGTCTAGGTGAACAAACAGCACTTTACAAAGCTCAATGGAGGAAAATGATTCATGTAGCCGACCCCAATTGATTGGGACATAAGGCTTGGTTCGGTTTGGTTTTGTTTGATTTGGAACGTAATGACGTGCTATTGCAAAAGGCGCCGTTGGGAGTGCCATAGGTTGATCAACCTCTGCATTTAGGTTATTTTTATAAATGCAGAGCTCCAAGACACGTCATAGGTTGCTAAAAAGCCAGTCATACACTTCACTTTTAGTTCTAAATGACATAATCTATGGTCCAAACGGCGCCTTTTGCAATAGCACGTCATTGCATTCCATCCATGGAAATGTGTCCTTAGAGTCAAAATTCGATGCATACTCAATATATATCTCGGATGCGAACTTTTGAAAGCACCGGTGGAGCTCTTGAACAATTTCATCATCATCATCTCGAATCTTGGCCGTTGGATTATTTTGGTTGTGATGTTTCACTGGATTAACATGGAAGTCAAGCAAATAGGTAGGGCCGGATTTATATGTTTTTTTCTTCTCGTCGAAATCATTCCAGACAATATCGCGGCGCTGAATAGACTTATGCCAGTTGTTCATAGATAGCAAAGGCACAAGAGAATCAAACGGGCCTGCGTCTTTGCGCTTAAGGGAGAAAATCATACGAAGCATTTTAAAATTTATGGTCGGACTCTCAAAGAGCGGGTGATTGTAAACAAAGTATGCACGACTCCTGACTTCCTCCAAACTCATTCCTGCTGCCTGCTGAAGATAAATGATATGGTCTAGAAAACGATTATAACTATGCGGTAATGCTGTTTGTGCACATTGGAAAGGTATACCAGGTGGATTGTACGTAATCACATGTGTCACCAACTAAGAGAATTGATAAATGTTATCTATGATTCCCTCAGCCAAACCCGAAGCTTCTCCAAAATTCAAAAATTTAACTTGAACATCGTTTGGTGGGCTGAACCAAATCCCATATTTTAGATTCCCGTGGTAACAATTACGATCATGCAATTTCCTTAATCCATCCAAAATTTTGGTCATTATTTGAAGTGAGGCTTCATCGCTGCCCTAGAAGAGGATTGGCGGGCTGTTGAAGCTGAGGCAACCCAACTCGAGTCCACGGTCAAAGCTGACTTCCACTGTTATTAATTCTGCTGATCTTGGAATTCTGATTGAAGCTGACAAGGCATGAGCCCATCGACCGCACAAAATAACTTCAAGAGATAATAAGCATATATGAGGCCTTGAAAGGTGATTTTGCTTACCAAGTGTTTTGGTTGTGGTCTATAATTCAATTAATGGGATTCTCCATGTGCTTCTTTGAATTGGGATTCTCTTAATTTATTTGGTAGGAATCTTCTTTAGAAAACTCTCTCTTGATGTAGCTGAGGATTCAATATGGAACATCTCTCGGAGTGGCTTCTGCGGCATGTAGTCTAAGAAGGTGAACTAATTCACAACATCCTTAAGAAATTTGAAGTCCTATGTCAATTCCTTTATACTTCAAACACCATCCTGTATTTGACAGAATGATTTAGTTTAGAATACACGCAGAATCAAAATTTCTTTCAAACCACAGTTTGTTCTACTGTATATGTTTCTTGCAGTTTAATAGATTAATTTTTTAAATCTACTTTAAACTTGATTTTTATCCAACTTAAGCTTGAACCATACAAGAACCCCCCATCTCTGGCTCTCATTATTTGCACAAAACGAGGAAATGGTTTTCAATTTCAGGGAAGGTCAAAAATGGGGTTTCACTATATAATATTGGCTTCATATTATTTGCTAAGAATAGGAAATGTTTTTCAACTTTCCAATTGCCTGAAGAAAGTCAAAAATACTTTTAGTATCTAACCTAGCAACTTGTAATATGAAGCCAATATTATACAGTGAACTTTAGGTTCACTAGCGTCGCTGACAAGTTTCAGATTCTTTAGTACTGTGGAAAGGTATATTGCAATGATCTCAGATTCCATCGTTACTCTTTCAGTTCTCTTTTATCAATTTTTTGAGTCATGATAGGTAGAGATTTTGTTGTCACTTATTAGCATGTGCTAATCCTGGAATGTTGTTCAATCTAAAATGATAGAAATTGCAATCTATTGCTGAAGCAGTCCAAGCACTCATTCAGGATCTTCAAAAGTCAGGTTGAAGGGAGTTCCAACTGACTGCAGCAAATGTGCCGCCTGCCTAGAAGAGTTCTATGTTGGAAACGAGGTAATTATATTCTTCATCCAACATGTAATGAGTGTTTAACCTGGTTACATAAGTCATTAATTTCTGAACCAATTGTGTGGTATATTCTTCCATGCTACATGAGCTTGCTGAAGCTATAAAAATATTTAAGCAACTCCAACACATGCCATTTTCTTTAAAATGAAGAGTGGAAGTGACATATTAAGGGGAGATTTTGTAATTTATGCCCTCTTTTCCTCAAAAAGTTGTAATGTTTGGAGGGACCCATCCACTTTTTTGTCACATCCACTCTTTAAATTTAATTTTGGCTCTTTGCTTTTAAAGAGTCAAAATTAAATTTAAAGAGTCAAAATTAAATTTAAAGAGTGGATGTAACAAAAAAGTGGATGGGTCCCTCCAAACAATACAACTTTTTGATTAAAAGAGGACATAAATTACAAAATCTCCCCTTAATATGTCACTTCCACTCTTCATTTTAAAGAAAATGGCATGTGTTGGGAGTTGCTACAAGTTCCTTGATTTTGAAGCATAGGTATAGTACTGCTATCATACTCACAGTGCTTTTTCCCTTTAAGATTTAAGGCTAGCTTATTCAGAGGGCTCTTCATGCGGTTTTGCTGTTTTGGCATGCTATACGCTAATTAAAATAATTATACATGGAAATCTTGCTCTAATGGTGCGAATTTTTTTTTTCTTCCATTTTCCCTCACAAAACAAACGGAATGTCTCGTACTCTCATTATGAGGGCGAGGGAACCCATGGAAACTTAAGTTAAGCTTTTCATTTATGGTGGTGCAGGTTCGTGGGCTTACTTGCGCTCAATTTCCACATAGAGTGGCTTTGTCTGAATGTGAATGCCCTTGGTGCCATTGTTTAGTCTTTTTGAACCTTGCCCCCAGCGTGTTATCCAACATCCTGCCTGATTCCACAACGGTCTCCCATCAGTGTCGTGACAATGGCTACACCTTACATCAGAACCCAGCAGTTCAGCCAGAGTTACCTTTTGAGATTGCAAGGTTTGCTCCGATCCATTCGTTTAGAAACTACGGGCCCAGTTAACGGTGCTGATGTCGCTTTGGATAACTACCAAGAATGAAGGTCTGCCGACTGCCGGTGGAATGATTTCAGTGCTTTTATAAGTACTATTATGAACCAAAGTGGTTAAGAATTTCATCTCCTTAAATTGCCATAGTGCATGCATCAGTTATGTTGAGCACAACATTTTGCCTCAGCAAGATGATCATTATGTATGCACTCTTCAATATTTGTACTAAAAAAAAACCCTTCAATGTGTTTTGTCTAAATCTTTTGTATAATTTGTATCCTCGACAAGATGAGTCCGTTCATTTGACATTAGCCTGGATTTCTATTGGTTGTGCGATATCTATAAAACTGAGTTACTTGATGAAGTCTTTGGCCAAAAAAATGTTTGGTTTCTGGTTTTATTTGGCCTTCCCTACTGGCTTTCGAATTGATTTCTCAACATTGGGCTGCATATCCAAATTTGTGAATTTAAAAAGTAATTAATTTACAACTCTTCTACTAAAATGGCCAATGAATACAATGCGACGTGTGTAGCCAAAATCATGGAAAAATGAAATATCACCACCACAAACTCAATCTATCCGCTTTTCAAAAGTTAAAAAAGAAAACTCAATCTATCCGACAATCAAAACATTACAGCATCATAATCAATTACCTTCCGAATAAACTTTCAGAAATAATAAACATACATGCTTTTCGCGACACCACCAATAGAGACGACGAGATCAAGACTAAATTCGATAAACGCATCCCAGTGGAAGTGACATTGTTAGTCATTGGCAATGACACGCCAAGGAAAATCACCCAGTAACAAGCTTCAACGCAATGACAACAATGTTGGCAGCCAGAAGAGGAAGTCTCATGTACTGGACTGCATAAATAAGACCTACCAGCTGCCCCTTTATTGAATTTCTTCTCACCCCGGAAAATTCTTGGAAGCTCCACCCTCTTGGCACAAGGAAGCGCTCCTCATTTAATATTGCGAATGCATTAGCAAGAAGCAGACAACCTTCTAGTAACGTCCAAAACCCCATTCCCTGCATCAAGAACTTTAGTTAATCAGTTTCAACAAACGGTTACCATGTTCAAATCGAAGATGTTGGTTTACTTGAATCCATATGAACAGCTCACAGTGTAATACCACCAATAACCATGACAGAACAGGTTAAGCAAGCATGTTAATGTATTTCAAACGAAAAAAAAAAATAAAAAAATCCACCCACTCAGATTTCCATTGCCAGAACATAGAATCCAGACTTACTTTCCACAAGGATATGCGAGATTGTATCATGGAAGATGGTAAAAGCTAGAAAATGATTGCACCCTCGCCCAAAAGCCAGCAGCAGCATTCAGAAACTAAACTATTAATTTGAATCAAAGTAAATGAAGAAAGAGGGTTCTGCTTCAGTATAATCATATCCACAGAGTTGCTATGCAAAAGATGGCGATGACTTTCATTCTCAAGAACTATTGAAGCTGGTGGGCACAACCTGTTTCAAGGAAGCCTCCCAATACCATTTCAAGAGACACTGTTCTCAACTAAAGAAGCCTAAGCAGATGCATTTCTACACCCTCTGATTCAACCCCTAGCTTCAGTCCCAAAATTCAATGTGCACTTAATGAATAATAGTTTCAATATGCAAGTGTCTTAACAAAGCTTCAAAAGTTCCTTTTTCTTCGTCTAGGGCCTCTAGGCCATCATGATTATAGATTACCCACATACATTTTGGTATGAAAGGAGTATTGAACCAACTTGGTTCCAACAGATTACCCACATCCATTTTGCACTCAAGTCCAAGGATTTTTAGGCCATAAGTGTGGTAGTGTTTGTTTTTAAGCCTTGGCATGTTATGGTTGCCTGTTGTGGGCTAGTTTCTTTTGCTTCCTGTTGCTTGTCTCTTTTCTCAGGGCAGTCTATTGGGTTGTAAAGATTTTCCTTGGCATGTTATGCTGGATCTTGTCACAAGCAAATGATACTCAAGCATATCCATGCATATCCTATACAAAGGCACCCCAACGCACAAAGCTCCCGTGCCGCCACCACGGAGTTTGAGGAAGGTCACATGTACGCAGCCTTACTCGGTAAAGAGAGTAAAACATTCTTACATAAATGTAACTCAACAAGCACACAAACACACAATTCCAAACTTCTACAATAATCCTTAATGAGATAGCTTCGAAAATGTCAAAAATCTGTCATAGACTCATAATGCATATCGAAAGAAAAAGGCCAAGATTTTGGACATCTGAAGGATAGTTCTGCAACTTGACTCAAGAAGACACGTACTACTCACACCAATACAAGCACTAAACCCTACTGCAATAGGTAAACCTCACATCCGAACCCACATTTAGTCAATCTTCCAAATTCTCCTTCCCTTTTCAATGCTTCCTTCAGGTCTTCAGCATCCATTATGCCATGAATATGTTAAGCACGTGTTTTTTGTAGATAATCCCGCCCTAATTTATTTTGTTCACTCAAGGGGAGTTTCTGGTCTCACAAAAATTATTTTTTGGGCACAATTCAGGAAACTTTCGAACACTTATCAGGGGAAACACCAGTCAAGGTGTTTTCAGTAGACTCAGAACTCAAGAAGAAGAAAAAGCTGTGAAATACTAGTGAGTCACCACAATTTGAGCAGTCAAAATCCAGATAAGAGAATTGGCAACAAATTGGGCAGTGGAGACAGAAGTCAGAAAACAAATGGATCTTGAAATCTGGGAAAATTGCAATTTTACTTATCTAAAGAAAACTGGCTGCAAAGCTGAACAAATTTCAGCAAAAAGAAAATCAAAATAACTGAAACTGTTACTACTCAGCCCGGAAACTAAGAAATTATCAATCTTGGAGCATTTGGATATCATCACGAATATTAGACTAAAAGACCACAAATTCTTCAGAAAGCAATATCAGTGTCACTGCCGGATGGACGGGAAACTCCAAATTTAAAATCTTTGCTTACGCACAAACCTAAAATCTAAACAAACCCACATGGGAAGATGATGAAATTCACATATCACAGTGTGGCTCTAGCTTAAATCAACAAGTATTGAAGCTAAAACAATCAATCTATTAAGAACGCTCCTAAACCGTCAAGATCTAATTCTGACAAACCAATCGCAACACACCATCAGGGCCGGCCCTAGATAGAAGCCTAGAAAGCAATTACTTCAGGCCCCTAAAAAAAATGCTAAGAAAAAGGCCACCGGTGAAAGAATGGTTTACTGCATCTGGGTTCAATTGATTCACTCCTGGTGCGTAGATCGGGCTCCCAATACTCTTTCAAGGAGTGATTATACACGAGGCCCCAAACATGTCACATTAAATTTAGCACAAAAAACAGCAAACAGAGATGTAGACGGTGACACACACACACACACACACACAGAGAAGGGTACCTGCTCGATTAAGGGCTGATTCTGATCGTGTAGAAACTTGATGCACAGGTGAACGATTACAAAGAAAACCCACTACCTTTCTCAAGACGCGACCTTTTTTTTCCCCTGAGAATTCAAGACGCGAGTTTACCGTGCCCTGTGTTGAAGACAGGAGTCTTATGATATCTGGCTTTACACGACGCCGTTTTATTGCCTCGCGTCGTTTTCTCCCTGTGAAAGTGGATTATCCCCGCGTCCCAAACCACGGGTCTAGTGTGCATTTCCGACGTCGTTTTAAGGACCCCGTCTTTTTTTTCGTTTTATATTAGATAAAAGAGTGGAAGGGGGCAAACATAGTAGCAACCCCCATTAGGCGTGATTATAGGGGTTCCCGACCCACCAGTAGAATGTCCTATTCGAGCCATAGCTACTGTCCGTGAGACAGGCCGTCACCACGACATCACCTAGGTACTGGTGGGCATAAACGTGTACCCCTACAATCTCTTGCCACTAGCAAAACTTGAACCCCAATCTCCCATTGTGTGAGGCACCTACCCACCAGACTACCACCATCGATGGTTAAGGACCCCGTCTTGGAACCGAGTTTTTACAACAAAAGTATGGGCATTGGGAGCGTACACCAAAGGTTGAGATGGATTCCACAAGAATAATCAAATTTGCTCAATTTTTTTTAAACATAGTTTTAAAGGTTTTGTAAAAAATTAAAATTTTTAGGTATCGACAAAGGCTTGATTGATTTTCTTTTTTAAATTTGTATATACAAAATTTTAACAATCAACTAAGCCTATATTGGTATTTGAATGAGATAATTTTACATCCTAACTTTTAATATTATGTTATAAAAAAATTAATGGCTCCTTTGGATTGAGGGGGAGCGTGAGAAAATAAAGGAGAAGAAAGGGTTCCCGTTTCTCTCCCTCATTTGGATAGGAAAAATGTTGGGAGAGAAAGAGAAAATATGATATTTCCGACCCCCTTACCACCCCCTTTTCTCCCCTTTTCGTTTCTCACCAAAAGTGGCGAGATTTTGTGAGAAAACGGGATCGCCGGCGGCCGTGCGGTCCACCCCGTGGTCGGATCATCGTCGAACTTGCACTGTTGTTTTTGTCTCGTTGAGGAGAAATCAAATCTGTGAACAAAATTGATTTTTGAGGTCGCCGGAAACGAGGAAGATGACAGGAATTGTTGGGAGAGAGAGTGATTTCTCACTGTTGTTTGAATGGTGCAGTAAGAAACCTCTCCCCTTTCCTTTCTTCTGTCACCATTAATGGAAATCTCTCCCATTTCTTCCCCTTTATTCTCTCACCATCCAAAGAGGCTGTAAATGACGTTGATCACTAGTGTGAGACCACAAAATATGTCCACCCAATATGGAGTATATTTTGTGTACACCCAAAGGTGTACTCCAATGGATTCCGAGTTTAATCCGTGTGTACCTTGTCACAAATTTTTTCTGTCAATTTCCTTTTTATCAGAAGAAAATGTTCACATCTAACAAAGTTCAGCGGCACTTACAAAACATTAAACACCATCCAAAATACAATGATAAAAATCCAATAAAACAACTAGACAACACCAAAGTAAAAGAGATATCTCCATCGTCTCGACTCGAGCCTCAAGCTCTCTTACACATATCGCAAGACACAAACAGATCGAATGCGCAAGCAAACCGGATCAAAGTTAGATTTAATGTGAGTCGAAGGAGAAGGAGAGTAAAACTCGTTACGAATCGCGTAAATTTAAATGAAATTAACAATAAACATAGGTGGAGCTAAAAAAAAACAGAGTTTAATTAAGAGTGAATTTCAATTATAACCCTCAAATTATACGTCGTTTTTCTATATTGTCCTTAAACTACAAAAATCACTCATTTTGTCCATCAACTATTGATTTTCATCCTATTGGGTCCAATTGCTAACGGGAGTTAAATTTTTGGACGGAAAGGTTGACATGTGCAACTCACATGACATTCTTAAACCTGATCAAAGGGCAGAATGGTCATTCCAATCTATTTCTTCTCCCACTCCACGATTCCCTCTCTCTCTCTCTCTCTTTCTCTCTCTCAATTTGTGTACCCAAAAACTTTTCATCAGAATCAAACTCACTCGTAGCCACCACTGCCACCACCAATCTCCACCACTACCACCACAAAACCATCACCACCGCTACCCTCCGCCACCGACCAACTACACAAACCACCACCACTTCCACCTGTAACTGCTCACCCTCACCACCACTGAACCCAAACCCTCATTTTAGAATTTCAACCCTCAACCAAACCCCAATTTCAATCCTAACCCTAACTCCCATAATCAAAATACAAAAAAAGAAAAAAAGTGAAGGGGTTTCCATTAGTTACCAGTTTGCCAGAGTCCCCCTTTCTGGAATTTGTGATGAGAGGATCTCAAACACGAGAGATAAACCCGAGACCTAATCACATTTTCTTCGATTTTATACCAAAGCAAAATCATCCAATTTGAATCTTGATATTCCTCTGTCACCAACTATCATGTCTTTGTTGACCTCCTCTACACGGTCGATATAAACATCTGAGAATTCGCTTCCTCTCTCAGCTCCGTATATTTCAGCTTTCAGCTCACTTAAGGCAGCAATTCCCAGGAAAGCCCAAACCTTGACCTCCTCCACAGTGTCCATATAAAAGCGGTGAGAAACCGTTACCTGTCACAGAGTCCCCCACCACCGTTCCCTCGGCCTGCTATCGTCGCCACCAGCCGTAGTCGCCTGATGCCAGCCACCACGAGAAGAGATGAGATTTTCAAATCCCCCAATTGTTGAGCCTGGGTTACGCAGAGGAGATATATATATATATATATAGAGAGAGAGAGAGAGAGAGAGAGAGAGAGAGAGAGAGAGAGAGAGAGAGAGAGAGAGAGAGGGGACTGGGGGAAGAGAAAGAGAAGTTTAGCCTGAGAGAAGAAGAATGAGATGGAATGGGAACTCTACCCTTTCATCAGGTTTAAGAAAGGCACGTGAGATGCACATGTCAATCTTTCTATCCGAAAATCTAACTCCCGTTAGCAATTGGACCCAATTGTATGGAAATCAATAGTTGAGGGACGAAATGGGTGATGTTTGTAATTTGAGAACGATATAGAAAAACGATGTATAGTTTGAGGGTTATAAGTGAAATTCGTTCTTTAATTAACAATCCATCGTCTCTGACTCTCTGTAAACGAAAACCACGAAGATCCATCCAACTCCATATCTCCTCATCGACTCGGAGGATAGACGGTGGTCCGGTGTACATCCTTCAATTCAACCCGATCAGAACCAGCCCAAATCGAGCAGGTACCCTCTCTCTCTCTGCTTGCCGTTTTTTTTTTCCCTCTCAATTTAGATGTTAAAAATGGTAGATGTGTTTGGGTCATAGTAAATTATCACTCCTTGAAAGAGTATTTGGATGTTTGATCCACACACCAGGAGTGAATCAATTTAACGCAGATGCAGCACTAGTACCATTCTTTTAACGGGGGCCTTCTTCTAAGCATAACTTTTTTGGGCCCTGGTTAAGTTCTTCGGAATATATCAGACACTGTATTTTCATAATTTCAGCAGAATATGATGGGTTTCAACTCCACTGCATATTGCTGTTACTGAGTTTCAGTTTTGGAAACTGGTCTAATTGCCCTTTCCAATAAATGAGAAAATTGAAGGAAAAATGTTTTTTGCTTTTTTTGGTTACTTAAGAAATTAAAAAGATAAGGGAACGTGTTACTTATCTACCTCACATGGCTATGTTTACCATGATTCTCTGCGACATGAATTCTCTTTTTTCTGAGCCTTGTTATTAATGCGAAAATGGGATTTGCTTTCTGATTGCTAAGGAAAATCTGAATGAAACTGGTATTGCTACATGTTGAACATCATTAGGGATTTGAGTGGTTATTATTCGTTTTTTGCTAGTTTTTACAAGCCATTTGGTCTCGTGTTAGTTTAACATTGTCGTGCATCTTTGAGATTGGTATTTACCCAAGGTTGTTATCTCTTACACTTTATCCATGATTTTAGAGAATGGCAAGAGTCAGAGACAGAATGGAAGATTTTAAAGATGCTGTGCACCGCTCAGCTTTATCTCTGGGATATGATGAGGTTTGTTTGCTTTTGGAGTCAATATTGGTCATTTGTACTCCGGTAGCATTTTAATTGAGAACCCTTGGGGTTTTTTCTTGCTATGGCACAGGGGTTTAATACAAACAACCCTCTTCGTGGATGATGGATTTATATGTAGGAACTAGGAAGTCATTGTAAAAGCAACATACCTATTTTGAAATCTACAATTAAACAACTTCTCGTGGTGTGGCATTTATCTTCATGGCTACCATATGTCACATCTTGGTATCTTACTTGTACTGTTTTTTAATCTTGATTTGAAATACGTTTTCAAAAGGGATTTTCTGGTTCTGGTGAGGCATTGTTTGATCAAGCAAATGAAAAGGCGAGAAAACAGGTGTTAAATGTGGTCCTTTGCCATAAAAAAAGAATCCTTCTATTTTGTACTTGTGTTTCAGCTATTCAAATCTTGTTTGGATGCTCTTAAATGACTTTTACATCTGAGTGCTGAAAATAGATAAAACTTCTTGAAAGGACCTAGGGTTTACCTGTGGTCTGTTCACTTATCTGGACACGCGTATTAGGAAGAAGAGAATTGGAGGGAACAAACAAAAAAGAGGAGGAGAAAGTGTACATGGGGTTGGATGGTGACTCGAGATAGCACTACACAATGTTAGAAGAACTGATGGCTCTTTGCCTTACAATTCATGCGCATGATGCGGGCATTCGGCCAATTGACTCCAGAAGTTTAGATCACTGTGATCTTGAACTTCTTCAGTTGGTATCAGTGTGAAACTTTCTGCAGTCTATAATCACCTAGTGGCAAATTGGAATTTTGAAAAATGTCATAATCTTTTCTACTGACGTGATGTTGCTAGGAAGAAACATGGCATGCGTCAAAACTTGGTACCTGTGAATCTAAGATGCCGCATGTCTGTGCGTTCATATTCTACACCTGCTTTCCCAAATTTCGCACCTTGAATGTGGAGTATCTTTAAGTTGTTTGATAGCAATGAATTTTGTGCACCGATATGTAGTCTAGTTTCGTATGGGAATTTGGGGTAGAATTTTGATAAGTCTGTCACATTTGGTTGTAGGGCTAAGAAAGATGGTGTGCAGATTTTCAATATTGTCAGGCAACATAACTCCTGAAGTCATAGATAAGATTTAATGATGGTGATGCTCTGGAACATAGACATAAGTTACATATTGTTCTCAGATTTGTAGTTTTTTCCCCCTGAAATATCCTCGTCAACCAAGTTATGGTTACTTTTGACAGTCTAAACTGGCAGCTGTTATGGCGTCTTTCATTATGCACAAACCTCGGCAAAGGTCATCTTTTACCAAAGCTGCATTGACTACGGTATATGCT
>JAXBDA010001879.1:0-48906 GCA_036023075.1 Gaultheria prostrata | reverse complement strand
TTCATATAAGATATAAAATTTTCATTATGAACATGTAAAAGTTCTTACATGTTCAAGGTTATATGTGAAATTCTTACGAAATATATGTATACTCTAGGTTCGCGAGCCCAACCGAGCCGAATATCGTTGAGTTCAAGTTCGGCTCGTTAATGGACCGAGCCTAAAATTGGGGTCCAGGTCCGGCTCGTTTAGTAGACGAGTCGAACTCGAACGAGCTCTTGCCGAATCGAGCCTCGAATAGTTCGCGAACGGCTCGGTTCATTTGCAGCCCTAGGCACAAACAAAGGTCTCAGAAACTTGCAGCATTAGGCCATTAACGCAACGATTCTTACCGATACAGAGCTCAAAAACAAAAACAACAATGATGGATGAACAGAATTTTCAATAATGATCCAACAAAAAGACTGTTAAATTTGTGTTCATAGGATCCAGCTTAAAAAGTTATGGCTACTATGCCCTTAATACCGATACAGAGCCCAGAAACAAAAACAACAATGATGGATGAACAGAATTTTCAATAATGATCCAACAAAAAGACTGTTAAATTTGTGTTCATAGGATCCAGCTTAAAAAGTTATGGCTACTATGCCCTTAATACCGATACAGAGCCCAGAAACAAAAACAACAATGATGGATGAACAGAATTTTCAATAATGATCCAACAAAAAGACTGTTAAATTTGTGTTCATAGGATCCAGCTTAAAAAGTTATGGCTACTATGCCCTTAACGTGGGCTGATAAACGAACCAAGTTGCTCAGATTTTAGGCTTGTGTTTTCTCGTTAAAAGCTTGTTTGAGATTAATTTGTAACATAAAAACTTAAAAGCTTGTGTTTTCGACTAAACTAGAACGAATTAGTGTTCAGCTTGTTCAACTTATGATGTTATTAACATGCATGCACTCTTCTTCTTTTTTTTGTTATTTGTCACAAAAGCTGGGGTTTGAACTCCAACCACATGTATCTGATTACCATGGCTGGCCCAGGGTAAATCCAGTAATTAGCCTCCAAATTTGAACCCCAATCACATGTAAGCCCAGAGTACCATGGCTGGCCTAGAGGTAAGCCCAGCAAGCCGGGCAATCCAAAAAAATATTTCGAACAAAAATATTATTAAAGGATACATAATCCAACAACAATAAAACCAGCTTTCTTGCCCAGTGGAAAGACTTTTACTGTACTCTTTAACCTTAAGGAGCATAGTTCAATACTTGTAGCTAGCGACCTACTTTACTTTTCTTTTCTTTTTAAACTCCTACCATAGTCTAAGGCTTTTACTCTCTTAATATTGAGGCCTTTTATATATCTATTTATTTTGCGGATCAAAAAAAAATATTGAGGCTTAGATTATATTTGAGTAACCAAATTTTATTGGCATATTTTCTTCTTCTTTTTTATCTTTTAGTCAAATATTTGTACTTTCTGCATTGATCTTGATTAATTCGAATGATTCAAATAGATACCCAAAATTTAGATCATTCTCCCTCCGTCCAATCTTAATTGTTGACTATTTTATTTTGGGTTGTCCCTTAGTAAGTGTGTTTTGAAAAGTTAATGGGAAAAAATTAATTTTTCCCTTTTGAAAAATTAATGGGAAAAGAGTTAATGGATAAAAGTGGAGGATATAATTTTGAAAAGTTGAGGTAAAAATTAATGTGAAAGGAGTAATAATATTTTTTTCTTTAATAATTAGTTGGATTTACAAAGCAACACACTTGAAAAGGGACAGAGGGAGTATTTGAGAACATAAAACTTAATATTTTGACTTTTTGGATTTATCTTTCTTTGAAATATTTAAACTAAACTATTTAAATATCAATAAAGAAAACATATGTGTTTTTTAATCGGCAATAAAGTAAACATATGTTATGTAACATTATAAAAAGTTCCCCATTCTTCCTAAAAAAAATTGTCTTTCTAAACTTTTTTTTTAAATTCCCGTTACTTTTTTATATTAATCATTCATCTTGATGAAAAAATCTAAAAAGTAAAACATCACGACCCAAAAAAAAAAAAAAAAAAAAAAAAAAAGGTCGCTACAACTGGTATTTTTGTGCTTAATGTTGTCCTATCTGGCGCTTTTTAAACTTTAGTTCACTTTTTTTTGAAAAGAAAAAAATTTCTTTCCTTGAGATCCATAATTAATCCAAAAAAAGATGACGAAAGTTTTAAAAGATTACGAAAAACAAATAAAATAAAAATTGCTTCCTCACTTGATAATTGATAAAATAAAGATTTGACAAGTGGAGAACTCAGCCATTGCTTCAAAAAAATGCGAGGAGAAATTGTTTTCTTTGAACCAAATCGTGCTAATCATAAAGCAATATAATTTGGATTACATTTTGATTTTGATTTTTGATGTAATTTAAGCTAAACACAATGTCATCTTGATTAGTAATTTTTTTTAACTTATATTTCTTTTTATATTTGATAATTTAATAATAAATTAACAACCAAACTTAAAGTGGAACTTGAACAATCTAAATATCAGGACCGGCCTTGGTGTAACATATTGGGTGGGCTTTCCATATACATTGGGCTCTATCGGGCCAAATTTGACTCGAGCTTACGTAAACCAAAAGTCCAACCAAGCCAATCCAAGGGACTATGATAATAATGCTTCTACGCTCGGCAAAAGTTATTATAGGAAAATTTGAGCACGTACACGAGAGTCCGGTTTTGTTCGCCCACTAAAAAATGTTTGTAAACATTATTCGCTTCTTGAGGAACTTACACTTTAATGATCTAGAGTAAATTCAGCATGCATGGCTTGATTTGTCTATCACTCTCGGTTAAGTTGGATATTTAATTTGAAAGTGTTTCATCAAATCATTAAATCCTTTGTTGAAAACTAGTAGTTACAAGTGAACCGACCAGCTCCAAGTGATTGGTAACTTGTCATGGTTAGAATTGGATTGTCTTGTTATGAAATATTACAGATTCTGGTTTGTCAAGTTGGGTACATTTCAACCAACTGTGGCTAGCTCAGTAACCAACTGTAGCTAGTTCAGTTGGTCAGGACTCTTGCATCTCACTAGAAAGTCAGGAGTACAAATCTCCCTGTTTGCGTGCAGGAGATTTTCCTTTCTTTGTTTCTTTCCTTGTTCCTACCATGTAATGGGCTTATTTCTTATATTGATTAAAATTGTTGGGTTTGGTTGTCTTGTCGACTTTCGTATGTAGTGTCTCGGGTTGGTACTTTGTAGTTCATATGTGATGTAATTGATCTCTCTTCTATCGATTGACAAAAAAAAAACTAGGAACATTTCTTATCTTCCCATCAGTTCTAAAAGGTCCGTGAATAGTATTTTCCTTATAAATATAGTACATACTTTCCACAAAAAATTTCTCCCCTTGGAGATATTGGCACTCACTTTTTGAAGTGTTATTAATAATTTAAGGAGTGTCAGTGTCAATTCCCAAAATTTATTTTACACATTATCATTCATATGCTTTTATAAATTCTGATTACAGCATCTTAAAAATTTACAATTTACAATTTATTATTCAAATCGAAAATAAAAAATTACTAACTTCCCAATATATCCTTTAGGATCTGGATCCTCTCCAATCCATGTTTTAAACTAGAGGAGACAGTCCACATTTGGACCTTCCAATGGGACATTCAATGGTTTGGATTTGCTCATAAACCCTTATAGGAAAGAGTTAACTCTTACAAGTGTAAATGACCAAATTGAAGTGTTGGAATAAAACCCCAGCAATGCTACGTACAAAGAAAAACTACCCAGAAAATGGAAATGAGTGGCTCAGATGCACTTCCAAGTGAATCTGAGCCATTCACTCCCACTTTCTGGGTAGCATTTCTTGGCACTTAGCATTTTTGCTTTGGACCTAGCAATTGCAACATTTCATCTCGCGGTAGCCAAATAAAGTGCCGGTCGCGTAATACAAGTAGCGGGCATTAAATGTGCAAAAATTGACCTAGCGGCGATAAACTCTGACATTGCAGCCGCAACCCTATTCCGCTAACTCAAAAAAACTGAAAAGCCAGCTTATTCCTAAAACCGAGGCAGTCACTCTCTTACAATACATCACATAAAAAGTCGTGAAAAGCCAAAAAACCAAAAAAAACTCTCTTAGCGGAACACCCTTGAGGGCTTGGCCCAGACATTCTTGAACTCCAATTTGCATGTTGTTTGAATTGTTGAAAAGCTTTTTAAGTCTACCTTTTAATCAAGTGGTTTGTTTAGACCTTAAGGCTAAAATAAGTGTCTGCAGGAAGGCTACCCAGAATGTGTAAATGAGTGAATCTGGGTCATTGATTTTCAAATTCTGGATAAATTCTGGGTAAATTTTTTGTATATGTAGCAGTGTTGTTAACATTTACATAGCCAAATGAGGTGTCTACACTTTGTAATCTATATAATAGTAAGGAAGAGCAGCTTTTGAATTTCATATAGTAATAAAAATCCAGGGGTAAAGCCTTATCCTATAGGCCTCGCTTGGCTAGGGGTAAAGATCAGGGGATAAGATAAGATGGGGTATTATTTTTGGAGGGTTGACCCACATTGATGTGATGTTTATGGAGGGGGGATAAAAAAGGATATGGTTTGGATGAGGGATTAAACAGGGGGATAACTTTTGACTTGGTTTGGATGTTTTATAAATAAGAGGGGGTGAATGATGAAAAAAGCTGTCAAATGACTATTTTGCCCTTGTGCAGTGTTAAACTTGATTATGCATTAAATTAATTATATAATTGCAAAACCTAATCTACTTAATTAATTTTGGATAATTTGAAATATTAATTAATTAAGAAATTCATTTATTTGATATATTTAATAATAAAAAAGTGTGTTTCAATCAAAGGTTCTGAATTTCGTACTAGCTTGGGTACCCGTTTTCTTACTGGTATGTTACGATACCGGTTGCATATATATGCATTATATATATCCATAAATATATATATATATATATATATATATATATATATATATAAATTATATTCCCCCTCCTTCCCAAATTGCTTGCCCCTTTTGGGGAAGCGTGCATTTTGCACACAAAAATAATGGGCTTACGAAAATTATTTTTCAAAAAAAATGACACCAATGTTTTCTACTCAATGAGATCTTTAAATTGGTGTAATAATTTTTGGAAAGAAAAGAATGCTTATACATTATTTTTTGTGTGCAAAATGCACGGATTCCCAAAAAAGGCAAGCAATTTGGGACGGAGGGAATAATATTTATACATGAAATCACCGTGACAATTGGTATTCACTATTCATAAGTTTGCCTCCATTGATTTAAGCCCAATACGGTACCGTTTAGAGTGGTAATTAAGCATGACAACTGTTCACTTTCCCTTCCATCAGTACAACTCTCTCTCTCTCTCTCTGAAAGAGATCAAAAACCCATTCAAAAGAAAAAAAATCAAACCAAAACGTCCACCCCCAAAACTTGCGATCGGCTCCGGCACAGCTCCGTCACTGATCACTTCAGGTACCTCTCTCTCTCTCTCCCTATCTACGTTCGTCTCTCTCTCTCTCTCTCTCTCTCTCTCTCTCTCTCTCTCTCTCTCTTCAGATTTGTAATCTCAAACCAGATTTGGTTTTTTGGGTGAATTTAAAACCAAACTTATTCGGTGCAGAGATGGAGGGTGGGGGGTGGTAAGGGGATAAGGAGGGCTACAATGGTCATAATCACACCCCTCTACAGCCGGATAATTTTTGGGTAGCTCAAGAGGTGCCCAAAAGTTATCAGGTAGAAGCCCCCTTAGGCGTGAAAACGAAGGACGGGGTGAAAACTAAGAGGGGAGTATTTTGGGTTGCCAATCGGGGGGAAAGAGATGGGACCCACCTATTTCAGGGATGAAAAGTTATGGGGGAAGCTTTTACCCCCAGCCAAACGGGCCCATAAATCCTACGGAATCGTGGTATCTTTTCCTCTAAAGGAAATGATTGGTGGAGTGAATTTTTTTCATGGATTATCATAAAAAATGATATCCCATCAAACAGGGATTGACCTGGGTTATTTTCATGGATTGTTAACAATCAAGACCTATAAAATAAATATTTTTTATCATAAAAATAATATATGTGTAACGATCCTTACCAACTGACCAGAGCCAGCTTATGGGCAAAGCCCAATAAATCTGGGCTTCAGGCCCACCAAAAATACAAAAATGTAGGGCCTCCAATTATTTAGGCAGATTTTTACTTCTAGGTCTAGAAAAGATGTATCTAAGGTTTAGGTTTATGGTGCACTTTCCTATTATAGAGTTTTAGTGGTTTATGCACTTTCATATGGTACCCTAAGATTTTAGGCATTTTCATAGGATACCCTAAGGTTTAGGTTAAGGCACTTTCATAAGATACCTAGGATTTAGGCACTTTCATAGGGTACCCTAAGGTTTAGGTTTATGATGCACTTTTTTATTATAGGATTTTAGTGGTTTAGACACTTTTATAGGGTACCCTAGAATTTAGGTTTAAGCACTTTCATAGGGTACCCTAGGGTTTATGAACTTTCATATGATTTGGGGAGTTGAAGAAAGAGATTGTACCCATGTGGGGTGGGTAGAAAGAGAGGGAGAATACGTTTTGAAAGCTGAAATTACTCAACCAATTGATTTTTCTGCTTTTGTAAGAAGAGGAGTTGTACACTCAGGGCCGGCCCTGAGATTTTCGGGGCTTAAGATGAACTTGTGAATCTGGGCCTCTTTAAAAAAATAAAAATAAAACTAACCTCAAAATGATATTTACTTGGCGCTATATTTTGTTTTGTTTTTTTTCATGATTCGTTCCGTTGTTTCGAATAAAACTAGTTTTTTGTCATATTATTTTTTGCACCAATAAAAAAAATATCCCTTTGAAAGTGGTAGTTTGTGAGAGGTGAAAAAATATTGGTATGGAGAAGGAAAAGAGAGGCCCCAAGAATTGAATCTGATACCTATTGGATAGAGAAACTAAGCCTTTCCGCTAGGCTAGCTAGTTCATTGTTTAAATAAGTGATAAATTAAATATATATTATGTACTTGAGTGTACCTATCCGGGGCCTTAATTTTGGGCTAACATTCGGGGGCCTAAGTCAGCCACCTTACACGACTTAGCTCAGGGTCGGCCCCGTGTACACTTGCACTTGGACGTCCATTTTGGAAAGTGACCTTGACCTGGATGTAAATATTCACAATGGGCTGTACCGACCCGTGAATTACCCCTATTTACCTACACATATATACTAGGCTCAGATAATTATTTTGTAGGTCCTCCATGTCTCAAGAAAGATTAAATTGATTGGCTATTTTGTCTATTGAGAAGGATACGATGAAGAAGCTTAATTATGAAGACTTAATAAGTACATTTCCCACTAAAAGTGCGAGAAGACAAATGCTCAAATGATGGATTTTGGGTTGTTTATTTTGGGATAACTATAGGTTTACATTTTGTAACGGTAAAGCTTCTGTAATGGTTTTTCTGAAGACTACTTATTGGCCAACTTTTGTATGCAAAATAAAGAATGTGCCTTATTTAATGAGTTCGATTCAGGCCTCAGAAATCTATGAGCCAACTTTGCAACTGACCTACTAACCCTTAGCCTAATCACATGGCACAAAAATTATCACTCAAATTAATCACTGAAAAGGGACACAGTGTGGACTCCATGTGAAGGATTGCAATTTTCACATTTCGTTTAGTGAACAAAATAGCCCCGAGTCCATCAGAATTACTGGACAAATTCAAAATAAAATCAGCCCGTCTACAAGTTAATAGGGCTTGGCCTCATCAGTCACTTCCGGTGGGCCGAGTTGGGCAATTTTGTAGGACCTGTTGTAATTGTTGTTGAGCTTACGGAAGTTGAAAGTAAGGCCCAGCCCATCCGACACAAGAAAATTACTCACCCTCGAGTACAAATACGGTTGCAATTCATTTTATTACTATTTTTTTTTTTGGTTACTTTCACTATTTTTGAACATCAACAATTTTTTTATATTTAGATGTATCATACTTTTTATATGCAATATACATCTTTGATAGGTTAATTATTTTAATAAACAAGGTTTTCAATATTATAGAAAATATATATTATAAGCTGATAATAGTAATTTACAAATGGTACGCATATCGAAAAATAGACAACATTTGGAACAGGCAGAGTATCATACTCCATTCGTCTCACAATTTTGATCCATCTTTCTATTTAGCTGTTTCATAACACTTCTCAATTTGACTCGGAGGCATCCTCAAGTAGTTTAATGGATGGACATTTTGGTGCTGGGAAAATAAAAGAATTATTAGGGGAAATTAGGCTACGTTATTTGGGATGGATTTAATCACTAATTGATGGATATCTCCAACTAGGGGTGCAAACGAGCCGAGCCGAGCTTGTAGTGTTCGAGCTCGGCTCGGTAAGTAAACGAGCCGAAAAATCGAGCTCGAGCTCGGCTCGGTCATAAACGAGCCGAACTAGGGTAATTTACTTAATGAGCATCCTCAAACGAGCCGAGCCTATACAATCGAGCTCGGCTCGATTACTTAACAAGCCGAGCCTTATCGAGCTGAGTCACGAACTACTCGAGAGCAGCTTGGTGCATTTGCAGCCCTATTTCCAATACACCAATACCATACACTTTAGTATACCATACACCAATACGGCAATACCACTTTGATGTACCGTAGACGGACTCTTAATTGATCTAGCCAATATCTCCACTGAGTTCTAGAAACAAAAAACTGAGCCATTTTCTTACGTGCCTTCCTTCCCATATTCAAATTTACACATAAAAGTTGAGGGAAAAAAATTAGAATCTAAAACTAATCATCACATTTTCCATACGCAGGTAGTTTTGAAAATTCATATATTTTAAACAATAAATTACTCTCTCAAAAAGTTTGAATTCTCAACGAGGGCTGCTAATTTTGGGAAGGAGGGAACAAGGCCCAAAGGGAATTCCCAACATGGGCCCCCCAATATCTTCCTATAAAAATTTGAAAAGTACAATCGTTATTGAAATATAATCAAAAATTTCTAGTTGGTCTTATAATAAGGACAGTACACAATGTAGAATTTGCTAATAAAAAAAGGAATTTTTTTTTTTAAAAAAAACTTGTTTTTTCACTCCCAATGTCCCATAAACATCTATCCTATCACTTATTTCAATTAGAACCCTATCCTTGTTGCCCATTATTAAATTGGGCACACGACCCAATTTACCGTCCAAAAATGGACTGAAACTGCCTAGCTCACACTTTTTTTGTTGAGATGGCAAAGTAGCGGATGAGGTGGCATGTTTTAGAGGAATAGAAGTAAGAAAAAAGAAGAAGGCCGTCTGCCACTAAAACCTCCACCATCTCCTCTTCTCTCTCTCTCTCTCTCTCTCTCTCTCTCTCTCTCTCCCTTTTCTTTCTCTTTCCATTCTCCTCTCCTTTCTCTTTCTCTTTCTCTCTCGGCCAAATAACAAAACCCGCCACTGCCGTGGCACGGCTTTTTGAAGAGAGGGAGAGGGCGGTCCTTCTTGGAGAGTACTAACTGGTAGAAGAGATGGGCTGATCTCATTTGTTTTTGCCACAACTAACGAAGTTTCTTCTTCTAGAGTTGGTATCGATTTAGATTTCTGCTTGTAAGTAAACAAATTACTTTAAAGAACTGGAAACAAAATCCCAAATTTCTCGAATTTGTTGTGATGCTTCTCAATTATGCTTCTAAAGCTTAATATTGTAGTGAACAAAACCCACTCTTGTGAAAATATTGAAACCCTTTAGTGTTGACTTCGTGAATTGCTGAACGTCGGATTCTGACACTCGGTTGCGACTGGAATTTCTAACTTTCACTGCTAAATTGCCCCCGAATTGGGGAATCGAGTGTTTTGTTTCGTGTGTATTGCCAAATTTACAGTCTAGAAGCTTTTCCTATTGATTTCTCCGGGCAGCGGTGGGATTTGTTGTTTGGCCGAGAGAGAAAAAGAAAGGGAGAGGAGAAGGGAACAAGAGAGGAAATGGGGAGAGAGGAGAAGAGGAAATGAGGAGAGGTGAGGAGAGGGTGGAGGTGTTTAAGCGACAGACGGTGACCATGGCAGTGGCGGCCATGGTTGCCGTTGCTATCTCCTTTCCTTTCTTTCTTTTTTTTTTCTTTTATTCCCCCAAACCATGTCACCCCATCCCCTAGTTTGCCATGTCAGCACCTAATGTGCCCTTGTCAGCGAAAAAACTACCAACTAGGCAGTTTTCGTCCATTTTTGGACGGTAAATTGGGTCAGGTGCCCAATTTAATAACGGGCAACAAGGATAGGGGTCTAATTGAAATAAGTGAAATGATAGGTGTTTATGGGACATTGGGGTGAAAGAACATGGGTTTTTTTTGAAATTTTCTCATTAAACAATGACAACAAAATACTTAAAATAAAATTTGAAGAGAAACATGAAAACTAATATTCATAAACAACTAACACAAGCTAAATTTTAAAATGGAAACCAATTGACTTTATTGGACCATTTTGGCCTTGTTTCAAATATAATTTTTATAATATTGATTCATATAGTTTATGTTTGCTAATATTGAAGTTCTAATCTCATTTACCAAAGCTCGTTTAATCCAAATTGGAGGTACGAGCTTTGGTAAATTACGTAGTTTTCCAAAGGCAAAGAATATATAAAGGGAAATGATTTCCACACCTCCCATTCTACAATCCACACTCCTTTTTTTTCTCTTTTTTTTCATGAATTTACAATATTACCTTCGGATGTGTGAACAAAGTGTATTGAAAAAGGGCAATATTGTAAATCTATGTGGATAAAGACAAAAAAAGAGAGTGTGGATTGTAAAATGGGGGGTGTGAATTTTCCCTATATAAATTATGCATATAGTATTATACAATTCATATCAACAAGCCAAATCTCAGAATATTAGAAATTTGTGATTAAATCTGTAAATGAGAGGAGAATTGGAGAAATAAGAGAACATGTACCGATTGAAATATTGAATCTGCCGACCCACTCAATGATTTTGCCGACTGGTGAGTGGCGAGTCTGGCGACAAGGGCAAAAGATACCAGCAATGAAGAGAACATGGGCATTTGAGATTGAGAGAGACACAAAACCCTTTCCTTCTTTTTTTTACTCCCTGTACGCTCTAGCTTTAACTTTTGGAAGGTTAAAAGCTGGGGAGTTATCTGGTGGTGTCACCACTAAATTTATGGGGTTCATTTGTAAATTTCTAAAACAATTTACTATAAAAAAAATGATTATAATAGTAGTAAAAAAAAATTCCTCCTATGTTGCGGTCGCCTATGTCCATCCTTAATCTCACCTTATCTAATCCCTCCAATAAATAATTTGACAATCAAACGTGCCCGATATACTTAACGTTTAAACGATTCACATCACAAATACAGATTCTAGTGAGCCCACAATTAAAGACACTATATGGTTGTGATCCGGGAGCTCTGCTATCCTTGAGGAACAGTAGTCTCTGCCACCATGTAGTGCGGCTAGCATCTAAGTCGTTTATCTCCGCAATCAATAGTTCAGATTTGCAGATAATTTATTACCCATAAGAGAGCCTCTACAGGTAATACTAATTCCTCTACGAATCTAAACTACAGTATATATTATAAAGATAAACAATTGAGATTAAGGGCGGGTTTTCCGTTAGATAAAATGAGGTGATTTTATCACCCTTTCACCTCATTTGATAAAATGAGGCATTTGGTAAAATGAGTCCACTGTAGAAGAGGAAAGGACATAAGAGGAAATTACGGCTTTGCCCCCGGATTCATTTGAAATGTTCATTTTTATTATATATGGTGGGGCCCCTTAAAGAAAAAGGAAGGGCAAAATGGTAAATGATGCATTGGGTGGTGATTTAATCACACTTGGATTTTATCTAGTGGGAAAGAGAGTGATTTTATCAAGTGCGTGATTTTATGAGATTTCTCATAAAATCTAACGGAAAACTCGGCCTAAGAATTTACAGGGCCTACCGTCTTTCAAGGAGAGCGAGTCCCCAACCCTCTTGTTCACTTCAGTAACACCAAATCCCCTTCCATTTCTTGGGTGGGACCAGAGGAGACACAGAAGGAAATACTACTGTTGGATCCTGACTAATCTCTGAGCACAAAAGGACTTTGCACGTGCACAAGGCCTTGGAGTCGTTGCACTGCATAATTTCGTGGAAGAGTACCCACTCAAATAAATTTGTCATTTTGTGCCAAAAAGTTTTCAATTCAATTACACCCAGAATTCAGTAAATTGGTCAAGTTTTCAAGGATTTAGCCAAACAGGCTTTAGGTCTTCTATTTATTGCCCAACTTGGAGCCTATCCCAAATCGGAAACAGGGGTCCTACTCTATCTTGATTCAAGGCAGTTGTCCTGGCTCTCGTCTCGGCAATAGACGATTCGGGTTTATACGAATTGAGATGAAATCCAAATCAATAATTATGAAATTGACAGTTTGGATGTCGCACTACAATTCTGTAGTACACATACGCTTTAGGGTTCCCAACTTCAATCCTCGACACTTGAAATAAGTCTATCAAAGTCACTTTGATCGAGTGTTACTAACATAGGGGTGCACACCAGTCCGGTGGTACGCCTAGCCCGTCCAGCCCGCCCAATCTAGCCTGATAATTTCTGGGTTGGGGATATAAATTTAGGCCTATACGGTTGGGCCGGATTGATATTTTAAGCCCAATTATTTAATGGGATGGATTTTGAAAAATCCTCAAGGCCCGGCCCGGCCCGAATATAATAATATTATTTTTAAAAGAATTTATATATATACCCGTACTCCCATAGAAAACAAGAGAGAGACCGGTGGAATGTTTTTGCATGTCAAGCTTTATGAATGTTGGAGAGTTTCACTTTTTGAACACTTCTATTGACTTTTGAGAGATAATTTAATTATTAAAATCATAATGTTTTATGGGTTTCCTTTTAATAGTATTGCAAGAACATAAAACTTTAAGTATTTTCAGTTGTGAATTCTAATTTGCGATCGTTGTAGTTGATTTATTTATGTTTGTGATATTACGCTTTAGAAAAATAAATGGGCTTATTGGGCGGTATGAGAAATAAAACTTTAATTGGACTGGGTTTGAGAATATAAATTAAAGCCCGATTCTTAATGCACCGGGCTTGGGTATGCATAAGTCTCGTTAATATATAGTATAAGTCCGACCCGAACCCGGCAGCCCGAAGTATGTGCACCCCTCTACTAACATAGTGAGTGAATCATTTTGTTTTAAATAAATGAACAGTAAATACGATTTTATTAGTATCCCACAGCATAATAATCTGGTATCTCCCCACTCTACATCGTAGAAAATAGGAGTGCTCAAAAATCAAAACTTAGATAAGGAAACATAACAAATAGCAATAGTAATGTCACCGTAAAAAAGGAAGTATAAATAATGCCTAAATTTCTTCATCCCATCCTTTATTATTGTCATTTATTTGCAAAAAAAGAAATTATAAATAATAAGTTAACCTAAAATGATAAAGCTAGCATCGATCGGATTTGTTCTGTTGAGGTGTGTGGGTCCCATGAAGGTTCTCATTTGATGATGTGAATCATCCATTTGATAGATCTTAATGAAAACATTAGTCTGATTCTATATAACTGTAGCCACTTGATTTTGTCGCATATATCTCAAAAAAATAGACAATGTATATGCTTTTGGACAAATGCAAGGAAAATCTATTCTAATATATAAAAGGAGAGCAAATGTTTGGTGTAGACAAAAATTTGGAATTTGCCTATGTAAAATATGTTTGTATCGACTTTTACAACCAATCCCGACAAACATGACTCAGATACATAGTTTGGTGTAAACAAAAATTTGGAATTTGCCTATGTAAAATTGATGTGTGTGCAAGTCCAACTTGATAACTTTTTCATATCCTGTCTCTTACATGTGGATTTTTTTTATTTTTTTATCAAAGTTCGACTTGCACACGCATTGTGCGTGCCCTGGTCTCTAGTCCACATAAGTCGAGAAAAAGCGCCTTGAAATGGAAACCATGTGCGCCCCAGAATGGAAATCGAGAGAAAACGTCGTGAAATGAAAACCACGTCTATTAGTAAGTTGTAGGTGTTTCTCCTTGGTGGCGTTTTTCGTTGGCTTCTTGCTAACTTTTCCTTTTCGGTTTTTGACTCTTCTCTTTTTGCATAGGGGTATATGTAATATGTCATCTTTGTCTGGGATATACTTTCATGCATGAATGTTGTGGAGCTAATGTCCCTTTATCTCGTTGTACTTGGTGTGTTTCGAGATAATAAAAAAAATTGCCGATAAAAAAAAGACATAAACATTGAGTTCTGTACAGTTAAAATCCACTCTATTCAAATATTTTACCCTTTTACTTCTCACTAATTTGTTTGTCTATACAACTTTCTAATGATTTGATGATCTTAATTGTGTTTTTCATTGAACACTCCATACGTAATTATTTTGTAATATAATTTTTCCCAACACTTTCATTATGTTGTTTACTTTTTTCAAATAATTTGCATAGAGTTTTAAAAAAAAGCTATGTTGAAAATTGTACACATGATATTACATAACCATAATATTTTATGTGCTCCCGTGCATAGCACGAGTTCCAAGCTTGTTGGGATTATTAAATTGTTAACCACCAATCTAAAAATATAAGTTAGTAATTACACAATGCCCCTAAAGCATCACCACGTGGTGTATCAAGTCCCATCTCCACCTCACATTAAGGGTTCCTAAACAGTATCTAGGGAGCACCACTACATATCCAGAGAAAATACACAGAATTGACCCAGAATTCAAAAATCAATGGTCCAAATTCACCTGGAGCAGGTGAATCTGGACCACTGATTTTCAATTTCTGGGTAAATTCTGTGTATGTTTTCCGGGTACTTAGACATTCTGATATCTAGGTCCCACACAATATTGTGTGAGAGAGGACATGGGACACTGCATGGAGGTGGCCCAGGGAAGCTTAGTAAATTAATTTTCATTTCAGAGATATGTAACTTTACTATTTGTATCCTCAACCGTTACGGCCGAAAGCGACCATCTACTTAAAATTATTTTGAAATATATTTACAAAGGATTTCCTACAAAATGGTCTTAGGTTTGCCACAACCAAAGGTTTCAAAAATCATTGTGCATGTGTACTAAATATTCTATGACCTATTTTGGAAATATAGCTTTTTAAAATCTATTGTGACCGTTTGTCAAAACTTCTTTAAAAAATCGTGTGTGTTTGTCAACAATCCATTAAAAACCTGTTGTGATTATGCGAAAATTGGATTTCTAATGCATTTCGAATTAAATTTTGAACTCCAAGTATTATGACAACTATTTTTTCAACTTTTTTTTTTTTACAGTATACACGTCTACACGATAAGCTTTTACTGTAATTTAATCATAATTTTCTAACTACATTACACAATTCATTTGCTCCTATAGAAATCTGAAATTTATTATCCAAAGAAGATTCTAAAGCAGAATCTTAAACTATGATCCACAAATATTAATCGCAAGCACTTCTATATGGGTCACCCACAAGTAATTTGAAGATAATAATCCACCTATATATTGAAATTCGCATACCCAAGTTAGAAACTTAGATTCCCATGTAGTGTGTGCACACATAGGGGTGTACAAACCGAGTTTTTCGAGCTGAGCCAAACTTTAGAGTGCTAATCTCAGCTACTGTATTAAACAAGCTGAGCTGAGCCGAACCCTAACTATACAGTCTCGAGCAACTCTGTTTTTTTTGCCGCCCTATGCACACACTCGTACACTAATGCAAACACAAACGTGTAATACTAGTAGCCTAGTAGGGAAGAGGGGATGCTGTTGTGCAACGATGTTGTGCACATTCGGGCCGTCTGTTGCTCTGATGGTCGGCCCAAATTTCATCTTGCACACACAACAACGAACGGTTAGGATGCAAAGACGCCGAAGTGAAATCTGAACCGTCTATCCGAACAACAGATGACCCGGTTGTGCACGGGCTGCACAGCAGCAACCCATGTCCAGTCTCTAAGTAGGTGGTAGTCCTCTTATTGCAATTAAGTAATGCATTGTTTAGAAAATGGTAATCAAGAGAATGATTGGTGAAATCAAAGCAAAAATTTAGAAGTACTAACACCAATTAGGTGGTTCCATAAGTAATTACTTTTGTAAACGGGTACAAAATTGCTACGGACACAAAGTTCCGTGTACAGATCCAGACACAAATGTATCCGAAACCGTCTATTTAATTCTCAAAAGAGAATTGTCCCTCAGCCTCACATTAATTCCCTTCTATATACTGATACAAATGACATGGAAAGAGGGGGAGAGAGAGAGAGAGTCGATATGAATAACATATATATCTTGACAAATTATCTAGGCAATACAATAGTCTGATCAGTCATGGGAGCAGAGGAGGAGGACTAAACACCTCCTAATAATGTAAAGCCTGGCTCTCTGTTGCTTCATAAACCTTCGGATTCCTCTCCTGCTGCTGCTGCTGCTTGATGACCTTTTCTTTGAGACTTGATCCACAGTGGCACTGCACATCGTCAGATATGTGGAGAGAGAGAGAGAGAGAGAGAGAGGGGTTAGTACATGCAGTTATGTTTCAAGTTAGCTATAAGAAAGAAGGAAGCACTTAAGTCCTTATAGTGGAGGTGAAGTATCTATGAGGTCCAAAAAAAATTTAGTAGGGCAGCATTTAATGCCCGGAAGAATTTTCTCAATTCTTAATATTTTTGAATAAAAATTTACCGTGGATCTTAAGAGAAGTCCTAAGATCTTAGGCAAGTTCAACTCCTTGTGGATTTAAGGCAGCAACGGTCAAATACTGGGTATGGTAAATGTGGATTCGGCAAGTACATTTTAATTCATTTATCATGATTAATGAACGCAGATAAGATTATTTATAACTACACGTTGAGTATAGTATTTGATTAATTCCCATTGCTTTTACTCATATAGGGGTTTTCCACGTATATCTTTGAGTTATTTGTTTGGTTGCTTTTCCGTTCGTATGATTGGTTTTAATATGTTGATTGGTTGGTTTTCGATTTAGAATTCATGTATAGCAAATCTCTGTCGAACGTAGGCCATCTAGGGTTTTTCGTTGACGACATCAAATTAGTAATCTTCTCAACTCCTTTTCTGCAGTGAAAGGGGAGGTTGTCAAAAAATTATAAGTCAAGTTGTTTTTTGCTATTTGGGCTTTTTAATTGATATATATAAGGAAAATTACATGTATTAGAATCCGTGCAAACAAGTGCAAAAGCCCCCAAAAAAAGAGAAAAAAAAAAAGACCAAAAAGCCGATTAAAGGAACAGCACCTAACTAGTATAAGAATGACAAAGGAACATGACGAGTCAATTGTACATGAGGAGAACGAAGTGATGCATATGAGGAAAATTACATGTATTAGAATCCGTGCAAACAAGTGCAAAAGCCCCAAAAAAAGAGGGGGAAAAAAAGACCAAAAAGCCGATTAGAGGAACGACACCTAACTAACTAGTATAAGAATGACAAAGGAACGTGACGAGTCGATTGTACATGAGGAGAGCGAAGCAACGCAAACCAGTACTCCATTGTTGTATCACTACGGATATTTCTCTATCTAACCAAACAATTACTATGACACTTATTGTGACCAGTTTTGTCAATTTGCAAATTTTTACTCAATTAATGAATACTTAAAATATAAAAATGAGAAAGGAAATTATTTTAGTGCATCCTGACGGAGAAAGGAATTCGAATGTAGTCTCTATATTTGAATATGAACAATCAGTTTTAGCAAGCTGCCATGGTGAAATCGGTGGACACACTACTCTTAAGAAGCAGTGCTAGAGCATCTCGGTTTGAGTCTGAGTGGTATAGAAAGGGTCGGCTATCTAGCGGTAGTCTTTTCGGTTGTATGCGTTAAGTAGGAGTTGGGTATTAAATAACTCTGGTAGGTATACCGGGATGGAGTCTTTCACCAAACCATAATATAGGCGTTGTTCATTTTGGGTTTCGAGACCAGTTTTTTCAATTATTACTCAATCGTTACTCACATTTCTTTTCAATCACTATCTTTATTTTTAATTATTATTCTTATTTTCATATTTGTCTCTCTCCAATCATTACCCCTATATTTTCATTTATTACATAATTTCTCCCTACAATTGTTACCCCAAAACTTAACCAAACAAGGTTAGCACTCCTTTT
Source organism: Gaultheria prostrata (assembly GCA_036023075.1). Lineage (NCBI taxonomy): Eukaryota > Viridiplantae > Streptophyta > Magnoliopsida > Ericales > Ericaceae > Gaultheria > Gaultheria prostrata. The sequence continues at coordinate 30,757 of JAXBDA010001879.1, read as the reverse complement.
ATCTTCCTTTTTGCACTTGCCAAATCTTTTTTAGCCATAGTAAGGAGGGTGATAAGTCAGTTTATCTCCGACTACAAGGGGAAGCAAAGCTTCGTAGACAGCTTCGCTTCCTCGTTGCTTCTTTCTGGAGACTAGCTTCTCAAGTACATTCCATCGAAATGGAATTTAAACGATAGAGCTATCTCAAGTTGCTATCATGAACAAAATTGGCTTTGGTAATTCAGTCAACTTAGATAGCCCCGCCCCTTCTTTCGCCTAAAGCTCAGAGGGATTAGAGCACGTCACTACGAACTACAGTGTCTCTTTTTGTGCTACTCCTACCCCTAGGGAGATTTATGATCTATCCCAACGCCCAGAAAATTTGTATGCATGGTTTGGGTGATGAACTATCCCAACGCCCAGAAAATTTGTATGCATGGTTTGGGTGATGAAGGAATGAGGGAGAGAAAGCCGAGGGACTATACTTTGTTAGTCATGTGGGACCTCATATAGCAACTTTTTGAGTCTGTTGACCACTGACCACCTATGACTGCCTATGGACTATAGAGACCCTGATTTTGATTTACCCCTGTGAGTCATGTACTCTGTCCCTATTTTCTCCCTCCATTGGGTACCCTCCAAGTTATGGGCATGGCCTTTAAAATGGTTGATTGTGTCTGTAGTCTGTACTCCTTCATGTTGGTCAAAAGTCTTTCTTTTTCTGGCGTGGGTGCAGTGGTATTCCACAGTCTACAACTACAAAGGCACTGCAGTAGGAGGGAGCTAGCATAGGGTCATGTTGTGTTGCTCTTCAGATGTAGAAAGTCACTTATGAAGCCCGTATACTCGCCATTGTGGTAACCCTTCTCAATACAAAGGTTGTAGCTGTTTTTGGGTGAGGTACCTCTTAGAATAGCGTCTTTCCATTATAGTAGTTAAAAGTGAGCGTAGTTCCCGCTAAATGGTACTATTTTTGTAATATATATGAGGGAAATGAATTATGAAAAAATATCGAAAATACCATAGTGGAAACTTAGCCTTAGTTGTCTTTTTCTCATCTTAACTGAATTAAATACGCATGACAATATTATATTTTTAAGTAAGTGTCCTTGGTATTCATGTTTGTTACTCCATCCGTCCAGTAAAGTTAGTTCTCTAGGAAACTTCGCGCAATTTTCAAGCTTAAAAATAATACTATACTTACCGAATTTATTTTTTTTGTGCTATATGAATCTTATTTGATAATTTTCCAGATTCATTAATTTAGAGTTTGATCATTTTTTTAACACAGACGACTTTATCATTTACCACAATTAAGATAATGAGAAATTGATACTTTTTTTTAATAACCAATTGATACCTACATAAACAAAATACCTTCCTAAGGGAACATAAATAGATTTACAGGCTCAGCAAATAAATGATCACCGATGCAGAGAGGAATGAGTTTAAGAGATGATAAAAGGGCCTAACATGACCCCCAATTATATTGTTCAACACTCGATCAACATAATTTTTTTACATTATCAGTGTTCTCAATAAATATATATTAAAAAAATAAACACGGTTCGAATCATGAAAGTGGCTCAAAATGCCAAAGCTCAAAGTTGTTACATGTTGGGCTTTGAAATACGAAAGGAGACAAGAATGACCAGCCCAAAATGGGACTGGCCCCGGAAACTTTGTAGGTTTTATTACGGGTCGGTCCACAAAACAAATATTTATTACCATTAAGCTCAATCACTCTTTTTAATTACCATTAAGGTCAATCACTCTTTTTTGGGATTTAGGTTTAGGGTGCACTTTCATATTATAGGGTTTTAGTGGTTTAGGCACTTTCATAGGGTACCCTGGGGCTTTAGGCACTTTCATAGGGTACCATAGGGTTTAGATTTAGGCACTTTCATAGGGTACCCTCGGGTTTAGGTTTAGGGTGAACTTTTCTATTATATGGTTTTAGTGATTTAGGCACTTTCATAGGGTACTCTAAGGTTTTAGGCTCTTTCATAGGGTACCCTAGGTTTTAGGTTTAGGCATGAAGGCTTGTTCGGTTTGGGTCTCAAGACCCAGTTTCTAAATTATTACTCAACCATCACTCCTATTTCTTTCCCATCATTACATCTAATTTTTAAATATTATTCTCATTTCTCTCTCTAATTATTACACCTAATTTTCAATTAATCCTTTCATTTATCTCTCTACTCAAAACCCAAAACCCAAATATGAAACCCAAACCAAACAAGGTATAGGGTACCCTATAAATCCTATTATAGGGTCATCAATTCCTATTTGGCGTTTTCATATCATCCCATGCATTGGGCCAGAAGACTAATGGAGTGGGCGGTAACTTTTTCAGAAAAAGAAAGACTTGGGCGTGCACTGGGTAGGAAAACTGGACCGGCTGGTACTTAGCCCAACTTTGTAAAGCCAAACCCAACTACAGTTTGCTGCAGATTGAACAGCATCCAAGTCCAGACCCCTAACAATGAGTTGGGCCATTTTGGCCCACCATGTGATCTATGTTGTTGATCATCCAAAACATTACATTCGTTAACTATTATAGCCACGTTATATGATTGATCATATTCTAATCTATAGAATCAATCTGACTTTTACATAATAAAATTTGTCTACAAACTAAAAAAAATAGACAAATATATAAATTGATCGTCGATGCTCACCACATTATGGGCTCACATGGACCAATTATTCCACGGTCTTGAAACACCACCACGTAGTGTTCCTACTCTCCAAACGAACACATCTTCTAGGAAAAGTAAAATTTATGTTCTTAATAGAGATATAGATCCAGCCGCCATTCTCATCTTTTTATCTTTGGTTCATGTTCAACCGTTTTTTAGCCATATCAATCCAAGCAGAGCAACTTGAAGCCCACACTACCTTTCTTTCTTTACCTTAGACTTCTTTCTTCAAGGAGACTCAAGCGCATTTCCTCTGACCGACTCCTTAAAAAATATACGACTTGGAAGGACTTTTCAAGTTGGAACCCACATAATCCCCTGATTGATATGGATTTAGTGAAAAATGGCAAGTAGCGGCGAGTCAGGATAGGAAGAAATTTCTTAATACTCCCGACTAACACTTCTACCCGATTCATATCAGGTGTGGTGGATAAGGGTGTTCGGACATAAAGTGGCGATGCCCAAGAGCATGGAATACTTACTCAGCTCACACGGCCCCATGGCTTCAAATGGATATGCCAAAATTTTTTAAAGGGTGGTTCGGGCATCTCTAGTGCACTATCTAAAAGAGTACCCCAAAGTGCTCTACCTAGCTAACTAAGAAAAATCAAAAAAATGTTCTCTAGTGCACAAAAATTGACTCCCTAAAATCCTATGTGGCACCCCTCACTCCTTAAAGTATCCCAAGTCACTACCTAAATTTGGGAAAAGACTTAAGGAGAGAGAGATGAGAGAGATAGAGAGAAGGGAAAATTTTGTGGGACCAAGGGCATTAAAGTGGGTCTCACTCTAAAATATAATTGACATATATAGGTAGTTCATTAAAGTACATTCCTCCTTAACTAGTTAACTAAGTTCTTAGCATATAAAATAGGGTCTCACATGTGCTTAGGTGTACACTTTAGCAGACTATTTTTAGGTAGTGCACTAGAGATGCTTAATGTTGGAAATTTTGAAATTTGGCAAAAGAGTATTTGGTAACTTGATTGTGGTAATTAAATCTGTTTTCAATCAAAAAATTCGGAAAGAGCTAATACTACCTACACTATGACACGAGCAAACCTCTATGGGCATAAGGCTCAAAGACACGTTACTGCTAAAAGCAGACCGACTCAATACGGCGTAGGGTCCGTTCGAGTATCAATAGAGGAGCAACCCAGAGCTCAATCCATTAGAGCGGTCTTTTTAAATAGCGGTTGACGTTGGCATTCACGTAAGGGAAAACAAGTCCCTCACAGCCGCAAAGGGATGTTGCGAGTTCTTGCTGACACATCAGAACTCCGGGCTCGGCATTTGGCCAGAAACCCACAACGAGCCAGACCTCAAATCAAGCACCACAACAAGAACAAGCAAAACTAACTAAACAAAACTGAAAAACAACACAGCAAAAACAACGAAAACAACTGAGTCAAGAGTCACACCTGAGTCACGTCAAAAGCTCTGAGTTCACTGCCGAGTCGTTACTCCGGAAGAGTGAAAGACCAGATTCCATAGCTGCCGTCTTCGAATCAGGAACCTTTATTCGCCGGAGGGGCCAGGCCGCCCTAGCATCACCTCTCGCCAGATCTAAAACCAAGAAGGCAGAGGAAGAGTTACGGCAAAGTGGAGGGAGGAGGGGCAGGCGGTGGATGGATGAGGGGTCGGGTGGAGGAAAGCTAGAGGGTTGAAGAGGAAGGGCGAATAGGACCAGAGAGATGGGAAGGGCAGAGGAGAGGAGAGGGATGAGACTCTACCATTCAGAGGTTCAAAAGGGCGTGGGGGTGATGGTACGGCGACTGGCGGAGAGAAAGTGTGGGGGAGGCGGGCCAAGAGACGGAGCCTCACCCCACCCCAAGCAAAACCAACGGAGAAGAGAGGAAGGAGGGAGCAAAGGATGGACGGTGGTAAGAAGGAAAGAGGGACGACGGCGGAGGGTGGCTAGAGTAGGGATAAAACCCTAGAAAATATCTCTATAGTAGAGAGAGAAGCTCTCAAGAGGAGCAAAAACCAAGTCACGGGTTCATGTTGTGCTAGCCCAATTGTTTGATGCAAATAATCGGGACATTGGGTTCCTGTAGTGAACCAAGTCACTACATCCCCGTAGTGACCTCAATTGTGAGCCCTTTGAAATATTCATTTGAGATCAGAACCGTTCAGCTTTTCATGAATGTTAGGCACTTCATGGGTACAAAAAAACTATGATTATCGGAGAAGGGTAGACAAACAATTGAGACAAATTTATCTTAAAGTGTATTCTTCAAATGATATTGGCCATCCATATAATGGTATCCGAACATATGGCTACCAATATCCAATTAATTTGATTTTTTATATGAATGATCTACTCAACGTATCCAACAAATTGTATGGTTCCGATCCCAAATACAGATTATAGAGGGCCCACAATTGAGGTCACTACGGGAATGTAGTAACTTGGGTCACTACGGGTACCCCAAATCCCTTCGTAAGGGAATATGTTTTGGTAATTGGTCTTTCCATATGATTATGTGATGTTGGTATCTAGGCAGTGCTAATTCAATTGATTCATTGTATTGACTTTGTATGGGAATAGACTTTTGTAATTGGTCTCTTCTTGAGTGTTGGCTGGGTACCTTACGATGTGACGGTACGCAGTGTGTATTTTGGCCGTTTAAAAATATTTTGGAAGGTCCGGATTGGAGAGAGAGAGAGAGAGAGAGAGAGAGAGAGAGAGAGAGAGAGAGAGAGAGAGAGAGGGGGGGGACAAATCTGGGCAGTCCAAAATACTTTTGGACAGCCAAGATTGATGCTCGGGCACCATATGTGCAGTACCCTATTTGCAGCCAAAATTTTCTCAGTCTTTTCGTATGATACTTCGATAATTGGTCTTTTCATATTATTTTGTTTAGTTGGTAGCTAGGCAATGCTAGTCCAATTTGTTTGATACACAGAATTGACTTTGCTAGGGATTAGGCTTTAGTAATTGGTCTTCCCAATGTTATCAGATTCTTGATACAATACAGTATTTTTCCTATAAATCTAGTTTCGTACTTATCCCACATGTCATCTACAGTTTTAGGGGAGTGTTTGGGAGTCTATTTGATTGACGATTTTATGCGTTCTCTCTTTCTAAGCTAGAGAGAGCAGAATTGGGCCATCAATATTTTTTTCAAGAAATTAATGTTCTCAACGAACTTCAAAAAGTTAACAATTCTAATCATCCAAGGTGATCCCAAAATATTCCCAAAACCCTAAACTGACATCCAGTCCACAGAGAGTAGAGACCCATCCAAACCCTAACCTGAGAATTGGAATGGTCTATAAATGTTATCTGTAATCAAATTTTATTAGCTCTGGAATCTCCCATCGACCGGTCCAAAAACGGGATCTAATCCTTTGTACCTATTTTTCTCTGAACCTCAGTTCCAAAATGTCTACAAATGTTAGATTACAATGGCACTTTCATAACAATGAAAGTTTAAAAACACAATCTAACGGCTCAAAACACTTGGGTACAAGGAATGAGGGGATCCGGCACAGAGAACTGGTGTGGTCTAACAAGTCCACCAGGTTAACATGGGAGTGGAGTTCCGTGTGGTGCGGAGCATTCAGCCGTCCATTGCGAAAATACGAAGCTCGAATTTAATTCGAGCCTCATTTAAATCCGAACCGTGCATTTTCACAATCGACCAATGGTTGACCGGATCCCCGCACTACATAATACTGTGCACATGGTGTACAACAGGGACCCTTGATCCGGTTTCCAGATCTCCCCAAAATCACATGGTAAATGCTTTTCCCATTTGTGTCCTTTCCAGTTTCCAGTACAGCACATGTTGAAAGCCTTCTTTGACCCTTATCTTATTTTCCCGCACACGAGTAAAATACACAAAGACACCTCTACCGTGGTACGTTAACAAGCGACTAACTTTGTGTACAAATTTGTTAGCACATATGCGATACAAATTTATTCAGAATTGTTTGATCGATGTAAGTCTTGGCAAAATAACAAAACATTTCCGTGCGTTGGTTATTTTGAGGCACGTCTATGTCCGAATATATGGACATATTCCCTCCGTCCCATAAAATTTGTCCGCACGAAGTCCAAGAACTCAAAAAAAATTAATTCTTTGTCAGAAAAATGTTAATTTCTTTCCACAAAATGATAGAACAAACATTATTTTATTATTTTTGTGGAAAAAAATTAACTTTTTTCTTGACAAAAATCTATTTTTTTTTAGTTCTTGAACTCCGTGCCGGATAAACTTTATGAGACGGAGGGAATATCTCTTATGAATCACGAAAGCATACCCATGTGCTTTTTTGAGAAATTTAAAATCATAAAAGATATTACATGCGAAAAACACTCAAATATACAACACAAACAGAAAAGACAAATAAACCTACGTAATCCTCTGAATACAAAATTGACTGTATCTAAGACTCACACTGGCTTTCGCTGTGTATAAGGCACATAAGATATTACGCCTTTGTTCGGATGGGTTTCCAAATTCAGTTTTGGAAAACCCTTTTTGAAAAAAGACTTCAAAATTGATCTTCAAAGTATTGCATGTGGGTATTTTTCTAATGACTTCGGAAAACCATTTGGGGAAACCGAATAAGTGTAGGTTTTCAAAAATTGGTTTCGAAAACCCAACCAAACAGGGTGTACATGTCCGTGCATTGGTTATTTTGAGGCACATCTGTATCTATGCCCCAGAGTTCTCGTCTTGAGATTGCTCTAGACCGTATAGCGCACAGCGCAGCATTATTGTTGTCTAAAAGTATTTTTAACGGTAGGGATTTAAATAAAACTCTTCCATTGGAGAGTCTTCTTCTCTTCCCTAGAAGACTAGTTTTTAAATTCAGATCATTAAGAACACTTCTAGACGGTTCAAATATGCACTGCAGAGTGCAGCAGTTTATGCGCATTGCACCATTTTCGCTTCCATGTAGGATAGTATAAATGTACAGAGACTCACACAGCTACCTCCTCCCCATACCTTTCACTCTCTCAGTGCTCAGTACTCTCCAAACCTTTTCAATTTCTCTCCTGAAAATTCCTCCTACACCAAATGGCTGCCTCTGCCGCACTCAGAGCCATCTCCTCCGCCGTCAAACTACCACCCACCACTGCCTCCGCCGCCACTTCCACTGCCCAAAAACTCCTCTCCTTCAAGCCCTCATCAAACCCCCTTTTCTCCCAAACCTCCCGTCTCACCGCCACCTCCACCGCCGCCACAAGATCATTCACTTGCAAGAGCCTGAGCACCCTGACAGACGCCTCAAGACCCAGTAAGTAAAATTACTTCTATTTCCCAATTAAAATCTGCTTTGCAGATTTTGAAAATCTAATCAACTGATTCATTTCTTTCTCTGTTTTGGGGTTTTTTTTTTTTTTTTTTAAATTTCAGATAAAGTTCAAGAGCTGTTTGTGTATGAGATGAACGAGGGAGATCGTGGCAGCCCAGCTTACCTTCGATTGAGCCAAAAGTCTGTCAATTCACTTGGCGATCTTGTGCCTTTCAGCAACAAAGTAAGTCCCAATTGATCGATCTGTTAATTCTATTCTGCTGGGAAATATACAAATTTGGTTACTCGTCCAAAGAAAAGCAAGATCGATCCACTTTCCTGCCAAAAAAATAAACAAATCTCTTGGTGAAATCGTTAGAAATAGATTTTGTGATCACCGTTCTGTTAGGGTGCTGGAAAACATTCTCCGAAAATATCGAGAAAAGAGAAATAAAAGGGACATGATATTTTCGGAGAAATTTTTCATATATCCTTGCATTTTCCTAGTGAGAAAGCAAAAGAAAGCAAGTCTTAGAGTTAGGGGAGCAGCTCCCCTCAAGAACCCATCGCCCCGATACCCCTAGAGATCGTAAAAAAATTAAATTAATCGGATATCGGTAGATACATCATGTCTTGTTTTAAGAAATGGCCGGTAAATATGAATTTAAAACTGATGGTTCTATTTGTATCACAAGAAATGGATAATTACTGTGTATCTAAATCGGATCAAATTGATTTTTTGCATTGCACTTGGTTTCATTGAGCTTTACAAAGTGAATGGTTCGGATAAATGTCACGGGTCTTGTGGAGTCCTCAAAGTGTGGTCTTTAGGGGTTTGGTGCGAGTGAGAGTCTATAGGGTTATGCTCCCCTTGTAGCCTTATCATTCACATCGCATCAAACTCAACTAATTTGGCTTCGTCTCGTACTAAAAAAGAGTATCCAAACTGTTCATCTCATAGCTCTCAGAATCAGCTCGATTGAGAACCGACATCTATTTGAACAAATTATTTAAAATTGATGCCTTAAGCTTGAAACGATTTGTTCATATACCTACCAATTCCTAATCAAGTTGATTTTTCATGGGCATGTTAATCAGCCGAGATCTACGAGGTGAACTGATTGGATCCTCTTTTTGGGCCCGGGATCGAGCCAAAATAGTTGAGTTTGGTGAGGTATAAAGAATAAGGCTATAGAAGGGACTTAACCCGAGACTCTGGAAAAGATGTAGGGTTGGATTTATTGATAGTTGGGGGTCTAATTGAGGAAAAATTATTTGGTGGTATTGGAGGCACCGCTATGTGGTGCCCCAACACCCCTCTCCGTCACATATTTTTGTTAACCCTATACTCTTTCTGTGTATGACCACACCTTTCTCCACCCTCCAACGCCCCTCCTCCAGTGCACCATCACACCTTTCTCCATCGCACCGCGGTGTGGTGCCACAAGACAGCAAAATAATTACTCCTAAGTGAGGGGCCGTTCCAGTCCCAACAGTGCTAGGGTACACCACACTCGCGTACCCCAAATACACACCAACGCATCTCAACCGTCCAAAAACATGTTCGATGTTCTGCATTTTAAATAAACTATTCGCGCGATGAGTTTAACCTATCCGTGCGAATTGTTCATTTAAAATCCGGAACATTGATTTCGGAGATGGACGGTTGGGATGCGTTGGTGTGCACTTGGGGCACGCGCTGTGGTGTATATCCAGTATAAGGGTATAGGGTTAACATTATGATTTTTTTTGTCTATTTCATAAAATTTCTTGTTAGTTAGGAGTATTATCTTTATCACAACTTTAACAACCGCGTGTAACAGCTCTATTCCGGAGACCTGCAAAAGCGGTATGGAATCACAGCCGGCATATGCGTCTTAATAAAAAACGAACCGGAAAAGAAAGGTGACCGGTACGAGGCCACCTACAGCTTCTACTTCGGCGACTACGGTCACCTCTCAGTCCAGGGGCCTTACCTGACCTACCAGGACACGTTCCTCGCCGTGACTGGCGGATCGGGCATCTTCGAAGGCGTCTACGGCAAGGTGAAGCTGCAGCAGATTGTTTTCCCCGTCAAGCTGTTCTACACGTTCTACTTGAAGGGTATACCGGAGCTGCCGTCCGAGTTGGTGACTACTCCGGTCCCGCCTTCTCCTGCGGTGGTGCCGGCGCCGGCGGCCAAGGCGTGTGAGGCTGGGGCCACTATTTTGAATTTTACTGACTGAGAGGTAAAATAGTCCGTCGTGATTGTGGTGGAGATGATGACCGTGAGCAATAAAATTCACTTTTCCTTGAGCCTGTAATTTTCTTTTTCTTTTTTGGAATTGGATGCTCTCTCCTGATTTTCGACCGGAGGAGATAATTACAATCTGGTCTGTTCATCGTTGCAATCTATGGTTCGGATGTACCTAGAAAAGTTTAACTCTTTTCGGAAAGAGTTTTTCAATGAATCCGAATCATTTATTGTAGCACTGAACGGTCCAAATTTGAATTGTTAGAGGATCGGATTCCTTTTTGTACTGTTGTTGTGGTAGACCATTGGATGGAGTTAAAGATTTGGATTATGGGAGAGCTTGGTCGACATTTTAATTTTATATTTGTTTTTATGACTCTTTTTTTTCATCAATTTTTACTTTCTAATTTTGTTGTGATAAAATTTTTTAGAAAAGTAATTTGAAAAGGATGCTGGCGCTACTAAAAAGGTAATAACAGGAGTAGTATTTAAGAGCATCGTTAATCCAAGGATATCAATTTGTAAGCACTTTTAATTTTTTTTACTTAATTATAAAAAATTCAATTGCTTCCGTGGTCATAATATAAACCATAAGCTTAAGGACTGACTTTCTACCAAGAAAGCCTCTCATACTTGGAGAAGTATAATCAAAATCAGGGACTTCACAGTCCGGAATATTAAGTGGATTGTGGGAAACGGGAATGATATTGCTTTTTGGCATGATTGGTGGTGTGGCGACACCAATCTTGCGGATAGTAAGCATGTTATCACCTCGGACCAAATTAAAGTTAAGGAGTTTATCAAAGAGGATAAGGTCTGGAATATTCCACTCATTGCTCATGTGTTGGGTTCTAATGATTTTAATGATGTTACTAATACTCCCCTCCCCAGGCAAGCCAAGATGGATGATACCCCGTGTTGGTTTGCGGCGAATAATGGCATTTTCTCGGTTAAATCTGCCTATAATTGTCTATCTGACACTTCCTCTGGAAATGATAATTGGGATTGGATCTGGCACCTTAAGGTTCCTGCAAAACTTCAAGGATTCCTTTGGACGTGCATGCACGAGAAACTTCTTACTAACCGGCATCGTAAATTAAGAGGTCTCTCGGCTGATGATACTTGCCCGAGATGTGATTCAGCGGTTGAAGACCTGAAACACCTCTTTTTTGACTGCCCCACCAGTGCTAATATTTGGTCTAGAATGTCTAATATACAGGTGCTATCTATGGGAGAGTTTGAAGATTGGAAAAATTGGCTAAAGGCGAACATCAAACATGCGAAAGGAAATTCAGGGGGTTTTCAATCCTCTGTTTTAATTTTAGTTACGTTATGGAATATTTGGTTAATGAGAAACAAAAAGGTGTTTGATAACACCTCTCCCAACCCGGTGGTGGTCTACACTAATTGTCTCAAGTTTGCGACTGAAATTGTTAGTTCTTTCAATGTTAATCATAAACCTGTCACAAAAACCTTGAAACTTGTCTCATGGAAATTCCCAGGTACGAGCAAACTCAAGCTAAATACGGATGGGAGCAGCCACGGCAATCCGGGACCCGCGGGCTATGGTGGTGGGTTCAGAGATGACAGAGGCTTTTGGGTAATTGGATTTTATGGAAGGCTGAAGGACTGCACAAGTTTGGAGGCTGAGCTTTGGGGAATCTTGAGGGGCTTGGAGCTGGTGAAAAGCCAAGACATGGGGGCGTTGGAAATTGACTCAGACTCCACGGCTGCTATTGATCTCATCAATGAGGAGGCTCCGGAGTTCTCTCCTTTCACGGTCCTCATAAAGGATTGCAAAGCTTTAATGGCAAGCACATGATGCTCTCTGAAGCACATCTACCGGGAGGGCAACAAGGTGGCGGACAAGCTAGCCAATATGGGTGTCAACCAAGAGCACAAGTGGGTTTCTCACGTTTTCCCTCCGGAGGTTATCATCCCCCTCCTCGAAGCGGACATGAGGGGTGTTGCTTTTGAAAGGATGAAGTTTGTTTGCTAATCTTCCCTTGTACCAAAAAAATAAAATAAGCAAGCCCACATCCTTGAGGCACAGCCCAAAACACATGAACAAATTGGGGATGAGTTCCCATCCAATTTTTCTTTGATCCAGTCCGATCCAATTTAGGCCGTTGTGGGCTCCTGCCGAACCCGAAAACAATGATCAAAACTTGTCCATTTTGTGGAGCTCGTCTAGTAGGTTGTCTTTGTGAAAAATTAACTTGATCGACATCATAAGTACATGAATAAAACAGATTTGTGTAAGGAAAAAAATGGATTGGGAAATGATTTCCACCCCTCATTTTTATCCCCAAACACTCTTTTTTGTCTTTATTCACCTTAACATTACTCTTACCTAATGAGTAACTTTTTTCATATGGATGGCAACTTGGTACTTCCAAGTGAATAAAGACAAAAAAAATAGAGTGTTTGGGAATAAAATGGGGGTGTGAAAATCATTTCCCCTTTAGTTTCAAGTTGTTTTTTATTTGTTCATATTTTCCTTCTACAAATCTGTTTTGTTCATGTACTGAGTAAGAAGACCTAAATATTTTGGTAGAGAAAAACGATTAATGGTAATTTTAGATACTTATACTTATTCTAAAAAAAAATCTATGGATTTATGACTTTTTGTTTGATGTTAGTTAATTTCATTCTTAATCCTATGATATATTATTATAACCTTAAAAGGAAAAAAAAATAGGCCTTATTAACTAGAAAATGAGTCAAGTTTGAGCCTAAAAGGGCAAAGTAAGAGCATCTCCAGCCACTAAAGCTTGAACCAAATTTGAATTTGAGGGGAAAAAAACCCCCTCAGAATCTCCCTCCAGCCTTGAACCAAACTGGTTTTTACTCAAAATTTTTACCAAATTTGGGAAGAAGAAAGCTCTTGAACCAAATATCCAAGGGTAACTTTGTGGTGGTGCTCATTGCGAGAACACTTTCCACTACCATCGTCATCACCGGCACGATAGCAGAACACAGATTGATCTGAAGGAGTGGTGGTGGTCACCACCGTCGTCGTCAACTTCGATACAGTTCAGCGTTTCCAGGTCTAGGTCTGATTTTTCAAAAGAGTCGCGGCGGAGGGTAGTAGGCAGCGGAAGGGTTTCAAAATCTAATTGTAAAACTGGAGTGAGCCATATTAATTGAAACTTTGAACCAAATTTTTGCACTTATTTGAGGGCGCGAAAAAAGGGTCAAAGACATGCAATTGGCCCGGATGAAACATAAAACAAGTGACGGTATTTCGACATCCGCAAGTGCATTGCAAGATCAATATCAAAGCAGTGTGCACATTGGCAGTGTTGGAAATTCTCATTTCTTGCAATTTTCTGTTCAGATTTTGTAGCTTGCTTTTTGGTTCACACTTCTTTTCGATTCTGATTGAAATAGTACATTTGACCATTATGAAAATGGCAGTATTGTTTATTCAAATGCAGACTACATTATTAAGAAAAAAATATAGATTCTCAACTAAATACGAGGATTTAATTGAGATACATTACAAGACTCCCCAAACAAACATATGCTATTAAATTAAGATTTATTCTTCAACCGTCCCACTTTAACTTCAATTTTCTCCCCACCGTTTTGAGATGTGAAGCAATAACGCCATTGGTTGTAATAGGAAAATTATTTCCATTCCAATTACCAAATCCTCGATGACCCTACCTAAAAAAACATGAGAAAACTATCAAACTTATATTAAATAATCAAGTGTTCATATAAAATTTACGCATATTGACGATTTCTTACTTAGACAAATTCATTCCAAACTTCAGCGTTTTCCACCACCAATCTATTTTCACTTTCACCCCATTCATAACCATAAAGTTGAAGTAGCTGATTTTTATCGAATGTCCCCGAACAGAGCGATAATTCCGTGCCAAACTCTTAATAGTCCCTTTAATATGAATTTTTGTAATACCACATTCAGGGGAAAAAGTTTGCATCTGATTTTCCAAGACTTCCGAGTATTGGGGACAAAATTTGTAATCAAATTGTCAAACCCCAACATCTACAAGGGTCGTAAGGTGTTGGAGCAAAGTCTCCTCTTCCTTCTTGCTCCAACCCCGTCGTGCCATTGAAATGGAAAAGATGAAAATACAAGACTTCTTTTTGTAATTAAAAAATTGGTTTGCAAAAATAAATGAGTTTGTTTGGTATTTAAAGTAAAAAAAATTTCAACCACAAACCCACCATTCAATCACATATCCAACAATCCACCAACCATTCATCATTCAACCATCATGTACTCTCCATTCAACACCCAAAAAAATATAAATAAAAAATAACTCTCCATTCAAATCAACCATAAATTGTCTTGTAGTAATTTTACAAATTTTTCCTTCATAATTAATTATTTTTGTGTATTTATTGTAATTATTATGTATTTATTGTAATAGAAATTAATCAATTTTGTTTATTAAAATAATAAAGTGGGGCAATTAAGTCATTTACCCTCCTATCTTATCACATCCACCCTTCAAATCCCCATTCTCAAAAAATTATCTAAACACCTCATATACAAATTCACCATGAGGTGGGGTCCACCATCCTTACAAATCTACCATCATTACAAATTCGTCCTCATTACAAATCCACTAAAAATCAAATCCACCAGCCAAATGCCCTGTAAAGCTTGGCTCGACTTGCTTATATAGTTTCGTCTCGTTTAAAGATGTTTGTTAGATAAATTAGCCCGACTCGACTCATTAAGAGCCTGTAAACGATCCAAGCTCGAGTTTTTGACTCGTTTACTGAACGAACCGAGCTCGAGCACTACAAAACTCGGCTTGGCTCGGCTCGATTCGTTTGCAGCTCTAGTATTTTTCAGAAACCTCAAGGGCAGTGAGTGAAATTAACCCAATTTAAAAAGGGTCTTGCTAACGTGTGCTCAATAGGCACACATTAAGCACACAAACAAATAAAAAGAACACACATTTCAATATACATTTTACATTTTTCAATACACTTTCACATATCTCTATACATTTTTCATACATTTCAATACACTTTTTCAATTTTAATGTGTGTCTATTGGGTACACGTTAGCATATTCCATTTAAAAGGGTAAAGCAGTAGGAAAGAAAAGGGGAAAAAAATGGAAAAGACAAGACAAGCTTGACATCGGACAAGGTGGGCTTCCGGGTGCCGTTTGACTCTGTTTCAGTCAAAACTCCCCAATGCCCCTCTCTCCTCTTTCTTCTTCTTCTTCAGTACTTTCTCCAATCCCCTCATGTCTGCAGGCCGTTTAACCGGCAAATCAGTACATGCAAAATCCAATTGGAATGGTTCCTCCTCTCCACGCTTCCAAACTCACCCTTCCTCCTTCTCTCTCCTCCTCCCCATCCTCTCTCCTCTTCGAACCCCACTCTCTCTCTCTAGCCCTCTCCCACTCCGACTCCTCCCTCTCTCTCTACCCCTCTCTCTCCTCCCCTCTTTCTCTCTCCTCCTCCCTTCCCCTTCCCCAAACCCTCATCCACCCTCCCTCCTCCTCCCACACCTTCCTCCTCCTCCAAAACCCTAACAACCCCACCGCCACCGCCACCACTGTCTTCCTCGTATCCTCCCCTCTCCTCGCCGGCTCTTCCCTCCTCCTCCGCTTCTACACCCTCCTCAAATCCCGATTCGCCAAATCCCGTGTCGTTTGCAACCAGACCGGGCTCGAATTCGACGAGAAGAGGTCGGGAGTCGTCTTCAATGTCAACCACGGCGTGTCGATTAAGCTGGTGGGCTCGGTTAATGTGTTCGCGATGTACTCGGTTTCGAACGGGAAGATTTGGGTTTTTGCTGTTAAAATGATGGATGATGAGGTTACTTTGAAGCTGATGAAGTGTGCTGTGATCGATTGTTGCGTGCCGGTTTTCGCGGTTAGTGTTTCGTTTGGGTACTTGATGTTGGGAGAGGAGAATGGGGTTAGGGTTTTTGCTTTGAGGCCACTTGTGAAAGGGAAGGTTAAGAGACATAGGGGAGAGAGTAGGGATTTGAATGAGGGATTGAATAATGGTAAATTGGAAGGTCAAAGGTTGAATTTACCAAATGGAGTGCATCAGACAATTAGAAGAAATGAAGGTGAAGGAAGTTTGGAGATTTCTTGTAATGGCTACTTAGAAGGGAAGAGTGATAAGCATTGTCATTCTGGTATGTACAATTGTCCTGTGTTCTGTCTTCATTTATTTTGTATATGATCTATTGTCTTCATTATAATTTAAAGAATTATCTGTTCGGTAGTTAGACGTTTTTTATGATGGTGACTGTTGTAATGAGAAAGATTTTTGGTTGTCTGCATATTCTGCAATTACGTCTCCACCAAACAATGATTCGGTCAAATTTCCATTTGAAATTGCTGTGTTTTGTTGAGGGCTTAAGGTTGAAATATGTAGTGTTGTGATGCATATTAAGTGTTAGTATTTAGTGAATCATAAAACTCACGCACAGATGCACATTGTGTCTTAGTGGGGACATGGATACAACACCTTTCCTTGTCGAGGTGGCAGGAGATTAACCTTAACGGCTTAACCTAATAGGTAGTGGTATTCAATCAGTCAGTCGGTCTCCATATACCAATGGTTAACTTTGAAAGTATCTATTCTTGTTATACACAAGTATTTTTGTTTGCATTTGGTGAATAACAAGACACTCACATTTGCATAATTTATGAGACTTGAATGTAGTACCTTCCAATTTGTGGCTGGCAGGGAATTCAAAGCTAACAGGTTGTAGTTTTCAGTTGGCCGTATACAAACGTTTACGTGTATGGATTTTGATGGAATTCAAGATTTATACACTTTTGGTGTCTCGTAGTTAGGTTTGCTCCGTCAATGTTTGAAAAGGACATGGCATTTCGACATTGATATTATGTATACTATATTTTACCATGGAAAAGGAACACCAAATCACGAACAGTGGCCTTGCTTACAATTTTCTTTTGCTTTTTTCAAAGAAATATTGTAGGAGACTCATTTTTGCGGGGTATCCTTTTTACCTGTAGTAAAAGATGAATGTGTGATATATATTTGTTTTCTCAAGAGAACACAGTGGGTAGAGGGCACCTGGTAGACACACAGGGCCGTCCCTGACATTTTGGGGGCCCGAGGTGAACTTGAAGGTGGGGGCCCCTTCTGCACTTTTACTGGTGATTCGCTGCTATGTCTTGTTGACCAAATTAAAATATGTTCCGACTGCCACCAAATTAGCCATGTCATGTTTGGCACTTTGAGTTTCTGCTATTGGTTTATATCTGTCACTTGTCACTTGTTTGTTTACCTTCCTTATCACTTAGAGTGATTCTGGAAATGGCAGGACATTTGTACGATTCAGTTAACCAGGGTGTATTCCTTTGGTTATCCCTCACTAGATATGTTCTTTATCAGTTATCTCATTTTTGCATAATTTAATCCAGTTGTCTTTGTTCAACTAGAGGTTTCTTCACTCTTGCAGTGTTCCTTATTGATGAGATCTCTGAAACTGTTCATTCTCCCGTTGATACAGCAGCTGATAGTGCGTTATAACTTGCAGTAAAGTTGAAGTCTGTAAAACTGAGACAAGACTCTAACAGAGGGAGCTCTTGCTTTGTGGCATTTAAGAACAAGGAGGTTGGCAGTGACAAACATAGTAATGTGCCATTGCAGTCAGCAAAGGCAATTTCCATCCAGGCTTTGTCTCCGAATAAGTTTCTGATATTGGATTCAGTTGGACAGTTGCATCTATTGTGTGTCTCCCTTCCTGTCGTCGGGTCAGAAATTCGTTGCCATGTGAAACAGTTAACCAACACCATGAAAGTTGAAAAGCTTGCTGTTCTTCCTGACATGTCAACAAGTATGCTCTAGCTATTATCTTCTTGTTGACTTTTCACATCGCATCATGGGGTGCTGTTTCGTTCCATTCTATCAGTAACATCTCGCATACCATAATAATTAACAGGAATAATAGAAGATGATTCTTCTTCTTTACTAGCTGCAAAACGCTTCAATTAGCTCAAAAATGGATTGCTGCTCGCTAGTTGAGAAATTGATATTTTAATCCATTCCTTTCGACAATTGTTGGTAAACATGTATCAGAAGTTGATATTGTACAACAACTACCAGAACAAGTATCTACTGTAGTTTGCTTTCTCCTGATGAACTAGTTGATTGTGGGTCATAAATTTCTCTTAGGTGTGCACGTGTCTGAGGATTGGATTAGGTGGGTAACCAGTCATCCTGCCATAGAAAAACACGCACAAAAGATACTAAAACATAAAGAAAAGTGGTATAAACTTTTGTTGTCTCTGTAATTAACTACCCTTAATTTTCCAACTAAACCCATCTTTACCTCATTTTTTTTTAATAGGTTCCATTCCAAAAAACTTTAAAATGTAGAGAATTTGGTAATTTGTAAACGTTATGCCATGTTTAGTTGTCCCCAAGGCTGCATGTTGCTCTGCCACTTATTCCTGACTTTAGAGTTGTGACGTATGGAAAGTCACTTGCCATGAGTTATGTGAACCTTTTTACTTTGATAGATTTTGCCCATGCTTCTTCAGGAAAAAAAATGAGGTCGTTTGCCTAAAGCTAAAAGGAAGTTACAATTATCTTGCAGGAACACAGACTGTTTGGATATCAGATGGATGCCATACATTGCACATGCTGGCAGTATCTGACATGGATACTTCTGTTGGAGACAGTGAGAATAAAGACGGCGAGGAAAAGCTTTTAGGGATTTCAGGTCATTGCAGTTGTGACTTATTTTGTTTTAAGCTCATTAGTCAAATCTGTGTAATTGATGTCTGGGTAGAGCGGTGATGCGGTCCATACGAAGAGGTCACAGGTATTTTGATAATTTCGTATGGATGGAAGTTATGGCCCTTGTGGACTGGTAGGGTAGTCCATTGGCCACTAAATGGACCTACTTGGGATATTAACAAGGCATTGGCTGGAGTATTTAACTATTTAAGGCTTTGTGACTTTTCATGATCCTTGTGACTTTTCATTCAGTGAAGTTTGACCACATATTCAATGTATGCAATCATTAGATGACCCATTCATCCTATCCAACTATCTAGGGGATATCTTGGAAATAGGAGTGGTTATTTGTATTTAACACATATTTAGGAGTCTATAAAATTGATGTACTTCAAGAGTTTGAATTGTGAATGATTGAAAATATATAAAAAAAAACTCCTGCAGCTTTATGCTTCATGATTGTGTGATGCAATCCCATTCTTTGGTGTGCTGCTAAAGAGGCCTTAGGTGTGATGCCTTTGGTTACTTAGGTGTGAGGCCTAGCTCTATCTTCTTAAAACCCTTCTTCTTCTCCTCTTATACTATACACGTCCAGTCGTCCACTGTTTACTACCCTAAAACAGCCCTTTTTCTTAATGTTTTGATCATACTTGGCCCTTATTCAAATCTGTCCTACATCAAGCGCCAAGCAGTGACTTTTGTTGGAAAGGGATTTGGATGAAGCCAGGGACTTCTTTTACTTAGTTTGAACTTCTATGAGTTTGCTTTGAGATGGAGATTGTGCTGCATGAATGACAGAATGAGCTCCTACTGATAGAACATAGAACAAGACAGATCATAGAACAAGACAGATTACTATTGCTAATCAGAGAGGTTCCGATTAGGCAATTACATTATACAGCGCTAATAAAAGAGGTTATACAGGGGAAAACCCTGACAACACCGAAAAGACTAAACTACCCCTATATGAATAGTAAAAGACAATTAAATATGATTCACACCTACTACTTGGAGACCTATGTTTTGCCTGACATCTGTCTGGCATGCAATCTATTGCGATCAATGTTGTGGTTGTTAAATGGTTTAAGCATCTGTCTGTCCATTTTGAACTGATATCTGCATCCCTTTTTTTTTTTTTTTTTTTTTTTTGGTGGGGGGGGGAACATTGTTGTCCAGAATTGAGTTTAATTTTTTGGTACAACATGCAAGTATATTGACGTGGTTCTCACTTGGCTTCAATGCTTCAAGTCAAGATGTTGCCTCTGTAAAAAGTTCCCATTCGAATTAAACTTGTTAGGACAACGTAGTTCCTCTTCCTCTTCTCCTTCAACGGTTTGCCTTTTATAGTCTCCATCCAATTAGGGCTGAAAAACTCCCTAAAAATGGAGTTGGAATTTTTCTCTGTGCCGCACGCGCCTTTAGTGCAATTCGCTTGTGCCCCAAGCGCATCCTGGTATTCTATACCGATGGAATGCGCCTCAGAATTCGTGTGCGCCCCAGGCTCAATCAGGTTTTCTCTTTGAATGTAATGCGCCTTCAGCGCAATTACTCTGTGCCCCAGACGCACTTTGTCAAATTTTTTTTTATTGGCAACGCCCTTAGTCAAATTGCCTAGGTCATTCTTCTTCTGCCTTTGGGTCATTGGGCTTGTTTTGTTTTTCCTTGTGTCCTCCTTGGGCAAGGAATTCATTTTCTAATTTCGAGTATTTTAGTCAAGCACTCACCAGTTGAACTGCCACTTAATGTCTCACACTAGGCTAGATGGCTAGTTCCTAAGTATATTAGTTAATATCTTGTCATTGTGATTTCCGTCTTTCGTTTTTGGGTAAAACCAGATAGTTGTTTTACTTGTTTTTCACAGAATTTGGAGGCTGCTTTGAGCTGTATCAATTTTAACTAAGTGGATCTCTTATTAACGAACGTGGTCAACCTGGTTTTTGTCGTCTAATCTCTAATATCTTAACATTTTATCATAACTATGGGATTCTAGGCGTTTCATCTTTTCTTGGGAATTGGGATTGATCTATTTTGTTTTGTTTTGCTAGTTATTCAAGCCATATTTGCCAGTGAAAAGATTGAAGATGTGATTCCTTTGGCCACAAATGCAATTTTGCTTCTTGGGCAAGGTATGGTGGTGGGTTGTTTGATGAAATTATTCCATGTTAATTGACAGATGGTTTCCCTTTTAGTCGTACTACTGAAGAACTTTCATGGCCTAAGCTTTCGTCTTTGTTAATACTCCCTCCATCCCAATTTGTTGGGCCTGTTTACCTTTCTGGATGTCTCAAAAAATTGTCTATATCTCATAATCTATAATATTTTTTATGATTTCGAAATCTTTGTTTAACAAAATTAATTGAGAACTATCAAACAAAGATCCATATTGAATATAAAAGGTATTATAAATTAAAAGATATCGAAATTTTTTTGAGCTTTCCAAAAAAGGAAACAGGCCCAAGAAATTGGGACGGAGGGAGTAAGAAATAATGAACTTTCCTGGCTCTGATTTAGAGTTACTCATTGGAGTATGTTTTTATTCATCTATATTGTATATCTTGCACTACTTTTCTTTCGTGGTTGGTAGGTGAATAATAGTTGTGGCACATTTCTTCTGGGAATGCCAGGTCTAACATTGGAGATTTAGTTAGTTGAATATTTCTGCCTTATTCTTTCTTTTCTTTTCAAAATTTTGACATTTGTTGTATCTATTCTGCAGGAAACTTATATGCATATACAATTTCCTGAAGATACTTAATGGTTATTTCTATAGTGGTGAGTCCAGTTGAAAATTTGTGAATGACTGTTTTTGTTTTGCTTAAATTTCTGGTTGATGAGATTTACCTGGAAACTGCTTTAGCTCCTCAAACAAAGAACCACTATAAGTAGAACCTATTATGAAGTACTTTCATTAGTTAAAAATGGCTATAGTGGCCGACTGGGAGTCTTGTTCCACTTTGATTTTTTCAATATGCAGATTTGGGCTTGCAGCATATCACTGCCATAGCTATTTATTTTGCAGGGCATTTATCAAGGCCAGTTTACTTTGTTTTGTTCCTGTTGAGGGGATTCAGGGATCAAAAGTTTTGTCAAGTAAGTTTCAAGTTCTCAATTGATCTTACCGAGCTTTGAAATTAGCGTTCCCTGTCCACTAAAGTGGATTACGTAACTCGTTTTGTCTTAAATACAGTTGGCTGATCTGGATTACTTTGGATTGTCTGTTTTTTAGCATGTCACTCTAGTCATGAGCTGCAGTTGTCTCTTGTATTATGTGGTGTTTGTGATTCCAAGGACACTGAGCTCTTGAAGGTATGTGGGATCGCCCTTCTAACACTTTCTTCAGAGGTTAAATTGTTGCCTTCCTGATAGACATAATCTTACTTTTAGAGGGGTGTTCAAACAGTGTGAGATGGAATGAGATCTTCCACTTATTCATGAAAAAGAATACAAGTACGGATTTGTGCAAATAACCTTTTAGAATTTCTATGAAAGAATTTAAGACTATGCTGTGAAATGGTTCACACTGGTGCGAACTATCATTTGTCCTTGCAGATAATTTCATTCTGGTATTATTAATTAACTTGATAAAGATAGAACATCATTCCTGTTTAACTTCTTTTTCCTTATTTTGCCATAAGAAATTTATGTTCTCTACCAAACAATAGTCAAACATTTCATAACATAGATTTCTGTCCGATAACGTTTTTAGAGATGTGTTATCTGATAACAGTAGTGGCCCAGACTCTCCAGTGCATGATAAATTAAGGATTTTTAAGTGTCATTTTACAATAATAATGGAACTCTTTCATGTGCAAATGATCTCCCACTGAACTTTTGAATTATACTCTCTGCAGAGGAAACAAAGCCATGGGGACCAGTTGGATATGCCTTAAACTCTTTCAACAAGTTTAGCCACTCTTTGGGCCTGCTAGCATAAAGTACGGGAAGAACAAGTGGTACCTTCTGACAGTTATTTATTGGTTTTCTGCTCCAGTTTGTGGTGCTGGCATAGATTCCAGTTTGTCAGGGGTTAGGACCAAACCAGCATACAGCGAAAAGGTCATGAAGGTATGGGGAAACTTTTCCTGTTGTAAGATTTGTTTTATTTAGGTTCCTCCATGTGGTATGTTCTGCCACCTGTATGCCTGTAAGGATTCGAAAAATAAATTCGGACTCGTGCTGAACCCACTGTTGTCTCTTAGAGCGGTTCTCGTGTAAATGTGTAATCTTGAGTGGTAAAGATTAAGTTTGATGTTGTTTACCTTCGGAAATTGTTTGTCCCCCTTTTTTATGGAGAAGGCCGCAAATGACATACCTGTTTTAAGATATTACAAAAAGCAGTCATGACGCGTTGCAGCTAACTTGCGAAGCTGTAGCTTGACTAATGGTTTTTTTTCCAGGTTGAGTTTTTTTTTCTTTCCTTTTGCTAGAGGTTAGGACTTTAGTCGTGTGAGAAATCCTGTAGTTACTCTTAGCTCTAGCGCCTTCCTCACAGTATTGTTCGTCTTCAATGGGTTTCGGTTCCTAATGTTTTCTTTGTTGTTTCCCATTCTTTTCGACATAAACCACTCTACCAATCCAAAACCAAACACAGCCTTAGGATCACAATTGTGTTGGTATCTTATATTAGTTGCTCATACTTGGCTCGTCTCCAGTTGGTGTTTGAACTGGAGTCGCTGGACAGAACTGCCAAAGTGCTCTTGCTAAGGAGCTCGAGCGGGACTGGGACCAGGACCAGGACCAGGACCGAGCGGGAAGTTCACACTAGTGAAGGTCCCCCATCAGCCTTTCTGATGTGTAGCCCGCATCAGAAAATTTGTTGGCAATCTGGGATCATTCTCAGTATGCACTTATTTTGCGATTCTGTAATTGAAGCTTATTTCGGGTGTGGATTCAACAGTGTATGCAAATAAAACAATTTTAGGGCATACAAAGGGTCTTTATATGGGTGTTAAATTGAACGCAGTTGTTTTGAACTCTCATGGTTTACCGTGCATGTCGCAAAATCGAAACCTCGGTTTTGTATAGTTAGCAACTTGTCACGATCCAGACATCCTTTTTATTTTGTCGAGTTCAAGCATCAACTAGGTTCCAGAATGGAGCTCGAAATCTCATCAACAGATTTTCCATCAACGTAATTTTTTGAGAAAGTTGATAATTTTTTACGAGATCTAAAAAGTGAACGGTTGTTGTGGATCTAGGAAGGCTCGGTGAACGGTTGTTGTGGATCTAGGAAGGACCCACACGCGAGCTGTGCTCGCATGATTGTATGCATGAGTGAGACGGGAGTTGCCGGGCTGTATTGCATGCAGAGCTGGTTTGATTGAAAGCTCACAAGTCACAACCATGAGTGTATTTTTTTCCCCTGTAATGTTCAAAGCTTTCTTTGTTGGCAACAACAAAGAACTGGTTTGGGTTAAAAATTTAGTTGACCCTAATTTTTTGTACTTTTTGGATTCGTCTCGACGAGACAAATCAATAAACCACGAAAACTTGATGCAAAAGTAATAAATATAAAAAACATTGAATAAAGACAGCGAAAAAAATCAAAAAATCTAATTTTTTTTTTTTTTTTTTTTTATGCTTTTTACCCAAACCAGACCTAAATATGAAAGCGATAGACTTGTTACCATGAAGGGGACTAACTTACTTTGGATCGTCATGTCCAGATCCCTGCCCCACGATGGGACCATCTTACTGATTGCCGAACAATATGATCTATATATACATCATACTTTGTATATACATATGTATCGATATCTATTCGTGTATATATATACGATCCTAAGTTTTACAAACCAAAGATATTGGTCGTCGGAAGCGAAACAATGATGCGAAGTCAGGATCTTTATTCGGGAGTGGCCGAACTAAGGATTTGTAGTGGAAACAAAAAAAATCGATAAAAGTGTATTGCCATCGTAATGTGTTTTTTCTTTGGTGTATAATATCTCACGTACGATTGTTTTTTCCTTTTCTTTTAGTAACTCTAGATACATATTTTCTTTTTTATCGTGTTGTATGAAAAATTAATAGAGATTTTCAAGGAGCAAGGTAAAGTTATTTGAATCGGAGACCAGATATAATTTTATGTACAATTGTGAAGAGCGATTTTAATTTTACATCATAACTATTATGGTTTATTTCAAGGGAATTGAATTTCACACACCCCATTTCAATATCTACACCCCCTTTTTGTTTTTATAAGGATGAAATTACTGAAATACCCCTCAATTTTCAATATCTGCACCCCATAAGGAATTATAAAATTGAGGGGTATTTCAGTAATTTTATCCTAAAAAAAAAACGGGGTGCATGTGTTGAAATGGGGGGTGTGAAGTTTAATTCCCTATTTCAATTCTAGCACAATTATAAAATAAAATAAAATTCAAAAGGTGTCAGTAATCCGCCGGCCCTGGAATAGTACTTCAAGCACCACACTAACTTCATGCTTCATTAATATGAACTAGTATGAGCGACTAACTTTCTTACATTCTTTGCATCGCCTGTTGATTTCCATCTCTTTTCCCCAATTGAAATATTAAGGCTCCATTCCGCTAATTCAAAAAAGCTAAAAAGTCAGCTTATTCCTAAAATCGAGACAGTTATTCTCTCGCAATACCTCACATAAAAAGCTGTGAAAAGCCAAAAAATTCTCTTAGGCTGAGTTTTCCATTTGCTAAAATGGGAAACTCAAAATGGGTTGATTTTAGCACCTGCTTTTCTCATTTGCTAAAATCACCTACTTGATTTTATGAGTTTCTCATTTTAGCAAATGAAAAACCAGGCCTCAGTGGAACACCCCCTTAACTCAATTAGAGCAGTGTATCCGTCTGTTAAAATGCGGGACTATACGGAGTTTATGTGAAAGTTGGAGGGTTCAACAGATATATGCTAGAAGCTTCCAGTCTTGGGAATGATGCTGAAAAACAGAGCAAAGTTTAATGGATCAAAGCCTAGTAATTTAATAGGGGAGTGATTTTCACACCCCCAAATTGATAGCCACACCCCTTTTCTTGTCTTTTAGTGAAGTTTTTACACATAAAAACTTCACTAAAAGACAAGAAAGGAGGTGTGGCTATCAATTTGGGCGGTGTGAATATCAATTACCATTTAATAATTTACCCTTCAAAATACTCATACTAGTTGGGACCAAAAATATATTGTGTGTTTTTAAGACATCCAATGGTCCCCCTTCTTTCCATGAAAACAGGATATTCAACATTATCTAATATACCTTTCAAAAAAAAAAAAAAACATTATCTAATATCCTTTTGGAGATCCTACTCTCCATTCATCTATCCCTATAACTGGGTGGTCGAAAAATTGTAAAGAAAATGAAAGGAAAATAAGTTAATTAGATGATAAATTCACCCCCTTTAAAAGTTGGGTGAGAAAAGTCCAGTCCCGCACAGTTCCCACCTCTGAATCAAGATTATAATTTCTCATGTGACATAAAAGGTGATCTATCTAAGCTCCATTTGATGATCCAAACCGTTTAGTTTGCGGAGCTCAACATGTACTTCATGTGAACAAAAAATCAAATTAATTGAACATTAATATCTACTTGAACAAAATATATTTCTGTTAAGAGAAACGAATTGTCAAGTTTTCACTTCTTAAGATAAATTGTTAAGAATGCCTTGATTCTTGTATTTCTTAGCGCTTGACAAGCGTGTGTTCAACTTTTGTTCCCAGGATCGGTTCTGAGATTTATAGGGCCTAAAGCGTATTTTTTCAAATTAGGCCCTCAACTCTCAAAAACAAAAAACTTTCATAAATAAGTCATTACAATCATTTGAAAGCATAACTACTACATGAACCTCTAAAATTGGAGGCCCCAAAATTAGTCAAAATTTGAGGGCCTAAAGTGGTAGCTTTACGGCCTTTAATCCGAAGCCGGCTCTGCTTGTTCCGCCTAAACTCCAATTTGTATGTTTCCTACTTTGTTTGGACTAACTAAAACTTCATTTTGTGGTTTTCCAATATATATACAACATGGGAAATGCTTCGATACACATTCCCTACTTTTGGAAATTGTTATGCCTGTGTTTGATGAACGTTACACCTCTTAAATCTTACGGTTTGTATTTTGTGAATGTTAGGTCTTTATGGTTAGTGGTGCATATGGTATGCATTTTTCTAAGTGTTACGCCTTTTGTGGTAAAATATTATGTCTCTTTGTGGTGAAATGTTATGGGGTGCATATCATATACCTCAAAACGGGGGTTTGTATTGTTGCTTGATGGATAACAATAATACAATATTTAATTTGATTTAGTGTACTAGTGTATCTTCCAATAAAACTCAAGGGGTAAACTGTAATATTGTAGTATAGATTATTTCCTAGACCATTTTAATTTGTTTTTGAGTTTTAATTGTGAACTCACTGCCTCATTGGATGATGGCAGATTCAATGTTTGTTGTGAACTCACTTAATGGCTACTGAAGTAACTAACTGAATGTATGCTTGTTCAAGTGTTTTGGACTATATGATCAGTACTCAATAGATGAGTTCAATAGGCTTGTTTTTTATTTATTCTTTGTAGGTTGTTCAATTCGAATTTTTGAATAGTTGGATGAATTTTTTTTTATAATAAGTTGAAAATCCGTGTCCAATCCATGACTCGCGGATCGGATTGGAACCGATTCATGAGACTTTTGGATCGAACATGGATTTTATTTTGAAAAATCCGTGACTCACGGATCAGGATTGCAATCATGCCATCCAATCCGATCCGGACCGTGCGCACCCCTACTATCGAGGGGTGTAAATGAGCCGAGCTTTGTAAAAGAATTTTGTAAAGCTCGAGCTCGGCTCGTTTAATAAACTAGCCAAAAATTGAGCTCGAGCTCAACTCATTCGTAAACGAGTCGAGCCCTTAACGAGCCGAGCCAAGATAATTTACTTAACAAGCCCCATTAAACGAGCTGACTTTTTCCCAGCCAAGCCGAGCATCACAGAGCTTGTTTACTCAATGAACCTAAAACTCGAACTCGAGCTCGAGCTCAGCTCGATTACTAAACGAACCGAACCGAGCCTTAATGATGGTTCTAGATATTCAAATGGAAACTTAAATAAAAATCATATTTATGAAAATTCCCATTGAGAAATCATTGTCCTTTCTCCTTCACCTCTTTCCTTAATTTCTGTGATCACAAAATGTCATTCTGAACGAAATGAATAGGAGATAGTTACATGAAAGTGGATATGCATGATAATGAAGCCTTCCAAATTTTTGTGTCCAATCTAAGGGACTTAATTACTCCCTCCGTCCCAAAATGATAATCCATTTTGGGACTGCGTGCCATTTTCAATGGCTTATATCTTTTAATGTGAACCTCAAAAAATACGCATTATGGATCTTGTTTGATAGATCTCATTGAGAACTTTTATACGGTGCAAAAAAAATTCAAAAATTATTTAGATAAATACGTTATTTTTTAGTTTGAAAATTGCACGTAGTTTCGTAGTGGACTATCAATTTGGGACGGATGGAGTAAATGAAATGAAGCAGATGGGGCCTACAAAGCTGGCGAAAACAGCCAAATCCTATCCCTATCATGAGACCAACTTAGCATACAGAAGAGACAAAACTGACGGCCACGATGAGTCCAGAGATGGGACCCAATCCATATGTTGCTGTGATGATGATGATGACGATGACAGCCACATGCTCCATCACATGCTCGCACTCACACGAAAACATTCTCCCACTCCCTCCTCCTCCAGTCGCTACTCTCCCTCTCTCTCTTGAAAGCAACCCAACAAGAAGAAATCGCAGGTCTCTTCGTACTCTCCTTTTTGAATTCGAATAATTTGTGAAAAAAAATTATGGGTACGGTGTCCCTGCAGTGAGATAATTCACTGCAGAGTTGTAGTGAACTCGTCCGGTCATCCATCTCTGTAATAAATGCTCAGATTTTAATCCAAACAATGAACAGTTCGGATCATTTAGAGTTTGGATTAAATCCGAGTCGTCGGTGTCGAGATGGATGGCTGGATGGGGCTCACTATAGCCCTGTAGTGAGTTATCTCACTGTAGGGCCCCGCTTCCAATATTTATGCAATAAAATAGAAAATGGAAATCATACTCCCTTCGGTGTTTGTTGATCTTTTTTGGAGTTTGTATCATTTTTCAAACGTTTATCTTTCAATTTATAATTTTTGTTCATGATTTTGAAATTTTTTAAGAAACAGAAACTAATAGAGATTTATCAAACAAGATCCCTATTGCATATTTTTTTAGTACCGTATTAGAAGATGTAATTCTTTGAAAAATGACACAAACTCTCCAAAAAGACAGACAAACACGGACGGAGGGAGTTTTTCCATTTTTTGGAAAACAATGTTAAGCATTTCACAAGTTTTAAATGTAAATTTCGTTTTCTTGGTTAACCGAACAAATTCCATGGAACGTGGAGTCACGTGCCCCGCTAAAAAATAATACTGCTTTTGTTCCACAAGTTGCTCTTTTATTTTATTTTGGGATATCTCAAAATATTATACCTCCGTCCCTTTTCTATAGTTCAGTATTTTCTTTTGGGTTGTTCCTTAATAAGTGTTCATTTTGTAAAAGTGAGTAAAAGTTTGTGCATTTTCCATTTTGCCCTTAAAATTAGATTATATTTTGAAAAGTTCGTGGATAAAAGTGTAATAATGATGTATTCATATAACCATCCATTATATTCATAGATCTTTAGTCTCCCATTCTTCTCTCTCTTTGAGGAAAAAATCCTAGCCGTCTTCTTTCTTCTTTCCCCTCCCTCCTCTTAGAGTTTTCAGCACCCTAATGCTACGGCGGGAGGGGAGAGCTTTACCCTTAATGGGTGTTTCCCTTCCTCCTAAGTGATGGTCATTTTTCTCGCTTTCAATGACTCATCCTTTTCAGTTAAGGTTCTCTCTCTTGATCTTAGATCTAAGAGTTTCTTTGTGTTTTCCCTCTTTTTCCTTTCTCCTGGCTTCTCCTTCATCATTGAGGTGCCGTTTCAAGTTTTGACAACGATGGTGGTGATGATCCTTTGACAAAACAAGATGGTTGTTATAGTGGTCAGATGACAAATCAGATCGGTTGGATTGTTTGCCATCAGTTTGTGGACGTGATTATTGACAGTTTCAACACCTCAAGTTTGTGTTTGATTAGTGTGAGTTTTTCTTTTGTGCATTTGAGTGCCGATGAGGTGGCCCGTTCTGTGGCTGTGAGACCTGAAAGGCTACCCTCCTTTGTAGCTTTCTAGTCATTCGATTAAGGACGGATGCCACTTCTAGATGATTATCTCGTGTAGTTTTGTTAACTATCAATAAAGTTTCTACCATTTTGACAACGAAGAAAAATAAATGTATCCATGTAGGGTAGTTGTGGAAAATTCTTTCTCAATAGTAAGGAGAAATATTTTTCAAAACGTCATGGATATTGTTTTTTTTTTTTTTATGGACAATATGGATAATGTTATTTGAATATGTGATTGCACCAATATACAAAGGCCCCGAATTTGTGAATCCTTCCAGATCAATTGCACCCCCTTTGGATAACCCTCTTGAGCCTTAGGATTGTATTACCAATCCCAAGGGCTTCCCAATCCCAGGTTTGATAAACCAAAATAGGTCCGGACTATTAGTCCCATGGGACTTGGTATTCATAATCCAATACCAAGAGGGCTTAGCCAAAAAGACAAAGTCGCCATCGGTTAAATAATATAATGAACAAATTGCCCCTGGGACTTGATATATTATCGTTTGTATAGATGGACAATAACGAGGTGGACGCAGTGACAGAGGCATGTAGGGGTGCCCCGGTTTTCTATTTTGGAGTATATTTTGCATTTTTTTTTATAGATATTCTTTAAAACATATATTTTTATAGATATATATA